>LKNJ01000989.1:0-143814 GCA_002120245.1 Maccullochella peelii
TCTCTCTCTCTCTCTCTCTCTCCCCCCCCTCCTTCCCGTTTGCTCGCCAGCGAGGGGGGCACTCCTCCTGCTGTGTTGAGTGGTAGGCAGTTACAAACGTTACTATTTTGAGAGAGTCAGTGAATGCGCTCTGCGTGCAGTAGCAAGCGATCGAAAGAGGAGAGAGGCAGAGAAAGGCATATCAAATCCTGTGCACAAGAGGATGAGGGAGCGCAGGGAGACTCGGACCTGCGGCTGACACTGAGCCGTGCCACTGAATCCAGGTAGAAGCAGAAGAAGGCAGACAGCAAGTCAGGAGGTTGTGTGCCAAGGAGCTTTGCAGAACAGAACCAGAATTTTTTTTTTTCGGATCAAAAGGAAAGAAAAGGAGAGGGGGGTGGGGGTGGTGGTGAGCAGAGAAAGAGAGGAAAGATGGCGAGTTTTGGGAAACTCACAGACTACTTTAATCGGCGTAAGTCTCAAGAGGAGCTGCGGGTGGGCAGGAGCTCGCAGCGCAGTGGCAGTTACTGCTGCACTGTGGCAGAGGCCAGGTAACCTGTGTGTATGTCTTTGTGTGTGTCTGTGCATAGGTATGCCAGGCTACATGGGTGCATGGCACACTATGCATTTGTCTCTATGGCTGTAAACATACATTGTCACGTGTCTATGTGTTTCTGTTTGAACATGAACATGTTTGCACGCTGTGCCTTGAGAAGATTATGGTATCATTCCTCATTGTACCATCACACATAGTATCTCAGTGTTTTTGTTAATTAAAAAATATTTGCTCATTAAATATATTATATATAAATCGGATTGGTCCCTTCAATCAAAGAACACCACACTGTGGCAATCTGAATAACAGGCTTCAGTAAGTTGATATTGTTTAAAAAAAGTCAGTCTATCAGTGCGTTTATGCGTGTTTGCACACAAACAGGACTGTCAGGTATACAGATGTTTGTATACGTGTGTGTGTGTGTGTGCGCATGTGTCTGCATGCATGTGTGAGCAACCATTGTGTTACATAAGTGTGGAGGTGCAGTGGATGTGTGCTGTCAGGCATGGTGCTGGCTACTATGGATTCTTCCCACTGATGCACCGTTGAATACAGAGGCTTTTCTATAGATAGAAATAGAGCGGATAAAGTCGATATGCTGCATATAGAGGAGAAGGAGAGACAGAAAGAGGGAGAAAGAGCTTTTCTGGGCAAAGTCTACCTTGTGCGCATTCTCTTTTCCAGCAATATCCTGCCTCACATACATCATTCACATGGGAGCTTCACAGTGACAACCCCCTATTGTTGATTGCTAAGAGGCAATCAGGGGTTTCTGTTAGTGCCTTGCCCAAGGGCAGATTGACAGTAGGTGTTGAAAAATGTGTATCCTTCAGGTTTTACCCTCAGTACTTCCCAGACAATCTGGGGATTTGAAGCAGCAATCTTAATGCTGCAAGTCCACGGTCAACTCGACCACCACCCCGTAGCTACATTAGAAATTACTTTTGAAGTGTGTGTGTGACAACATGTCTAATCTCCTTGTCTCCTCCTGTCCTCAACCTACATTTCTAAATCACAGTCACCTCCGAATAGGACTGAGGAAGGAGATGTAAAGATGTCTAACTGTGATTTTCCTCTGTGGTTTTATTTAAAAACAAAGGACCGGGAATGGTCTGACAGTGTCTGATGCACCTTTCTCAGATGCATTTTGAAATTTTACAAAACTGTTTATACCCATTTTTTTTTATCACACATAAGATGTTGACACCCTGCCATCTTAATTTGCATAGCTTTGCTAAGTTCTAACAAACTCTTGTATTGTATCACAGAACTGCAATTAACATCCTAAATTCAGAAAGAGAAAGTGATTTGCTTCGCCTGCTGCTAAAGTAGGACCCCCAGGAAAACTCAAAAAAACCCTCCAGTGTTTCTCTTTTTGCTGACCAGTTCTGCACCTTCAAAAATCTCAAGCTTTAACAAGAATCCCATTAAATTGCTTCTGAGCTGATGTTAAATTATATAACCAGGATGAAAGTACAAATCAGAATGCTAGTGTAAAAACTACTCTAGACTCTGAAATAATGTCCATCAAATCTCATATACAGCATAGCATAAGTGTTAACGTGGGTGGACATCTGGTACAAAAAAAGCTCTCAGATTCCCTGCCATTACAAATCCAGCATCTCTCTCATCCCCACAGTGTCTTTGTCTCTGTCTCTCCCACTCACTGTCTA
This sequence comes from Maccullochella peelii, assembly GCA_002120245.1. Lineage (NCBI taxonomy): Eukaryota > Metazoa > Chordata > Actinopteri > Centrarchiformes > Percichthyidae > Maccullochella > Maccullochella peelii. The sequence continues at coordinate 2,209 of LKNJ01000989.1, forward strand.
TTTCTCACAAGCCACCCCCTTCCTATGTCCCTCCACCTCTTTCCATCTTTTCTCTCTGACTTCAGTCTTTCTTGTTTTTTTACCATTCGCTTTCCCTCTCTATCGCCTCTTTTTCTCTCATGCCTGTTCTCTCTGTACTCTGACATCCACCAAGAAGGAGCCAGACAGATTTGGGGGTATCAGAGTCTGTTTGTAGGACCAGGATGGCTGAGCTCTGCCTCCTTTGTCTCTGATTGAATAGTAGCTGAAAGAAAAGTGCAACCCAGTGCAAAAAAAAGTCACCAGTTTACCACAGTCATTAGCTTATGTCATGTTTGTAGAAGTGACTACAGCAGGGATTGTTATCACTCAATGCTCAGTCACAATGAATGAATGCAAACCAGGTCCACAGCCTTAGTAATCACCTCTCTCCAACATTCCAGTATTGTCTGGCAAGTAGCCACATAACCTGCCACTTTCTGCTGAGACTAATTAATGACCTTGCCTCTAAATTTAGATTTGCCGAGAGCCACACTGTACAGTATTCCTGCCCCCATTGGCCCTAAAGCCGTCAATTTTCCACTCCTGCCAGATTTAATTGAGATATTTGTAACCTTTTAATTAGAACTTCAGCCCAAATTAATCTTCACAGTTATCTTTGTTACAATAAAACCACTCCTAAATGCCATTGAAATGCCAGAAGATATGTCAACCTGGAACTGGCATTTTTTTTTTTTTTGCAGTTTGATAAGTCATCATGTTTTTCCATAACTCACATCTTTTTAGGTCTTTCAGTTTTGCTGTGAAGGAGCAGGATTATAGATTACATGCAAATTTACTTCCAAATGAGAAATACTGTAGTTTCAGCAGGTAGGCACCGTAACTGTGCCCTCTCTGGGATACAGCCATAATGAATGGTGACAAGTCGGTCAGTCCATAATGAAAGATGAGTGATGCCAAATCAGTAATGTAATGAACAAGTTAATGTCCATCATTCTGTAATGCAGAGGGATAAGTCTGCAAGTCCACAATGGCTGGCCTTTGCTCTTGCCTGTCACTTAAGCTGCTCCAAAGCTGCTTCATTCAATCTATTCAGTCCAGTGACTCTACTGTCTACTGAATTACTGAAAGATAAATGCAGTGGTTGATCTGTCCATATCCTTTTACCTCATAGGGTAAGTCCTGCTTCTCCCAACCTCCTGAGAATTGTCCATGTCTTCCCTGCTCAGCACTAAGACGTATAAATGCGACTATCGCGGGTCAGTTTTATCTGTAGATTACAACTTTTTGAATATCCAGCACCCCCTTAGCAAAGAAGGTGTGGGAAAAAGATAACGCAAGGCGAGAAGTAAAATGAAGAGAAAGGAAACGCAAGAAAGTGGCTAAAAATTATCTGGAGGAAAGACAAAAGAAGTGTAGAGAGAGAGATGAGAGGAGAAGTAAAAAGACCGAAAAAGAAGCATGGCGATACAGCACCTCACCCCCCCAAAACACACATCCGCATTCAAACACAGTGAGAACCCTTTTAATGAATGGCTCAGTACCAAGCAGTAAGTTTAGCTTATGAATGAGTAACCATGTGCTATTTAACCAGCTTCAGACGAACATTACATTAATTAATGGAACATTCATTAGTGCTGATGTGCCAGAAGGAGAAAATGTAAGATTGGATTTAGAAAAAGATAAAAAGATATGTAGTACTCATTAGTCTGAATTGTTTCAGTCTGTGTTAAATCATAAAATGGTTTAATCATAGAACTGAAATCTTCTGCCGCTTGTGGCAAAGATAGTTTCAGCAAGAAGAGTATGAGGATGTGCATGTATTACTGTGTGTGTGTGTGTGTGTGTGTGTTATGTTGATTCAGCACCACGGATAGTTCTCACTACAGCAACTGCATTCAACAACAGTGCCATTCCCCATCATCCAGTATTCATCAAGCTACTGGAAATTGATTCCAGCTTCAGTCGAGGTTGAGGGTATAAACTCACCATGCATCACTCTACTGAGCTCGTCAGAAATAGGTTTTAGTGTCAGGGTTGGGAAAATACAGTTGCAGTTTCACAGTCAAGGGGTTGCATGAGCTACTTTTGGCATTAAAAAAGGTCACTAATACAATTTGCTGTACATCTGTTGCACTAAAACCTGTTCTTGTGGAAGTGGGAGCAAAGAGTATTTTAGCCTGCAGCGAGAAAAAGAACAGAAGCTTTTGCAAAGTCTTCTGAGCTCTTTTCATTGTCAGTCAAGTACAGAAAGAGATAGAGGGAAGAGACCAAAGAGCCAGAGGACGAGTGCTCAAAAGCATGCGCAGAGCGTATTTGTGGCCGCTGGCATGTGGGCTTTCTCAAATAAACACATTATCCTATTTCGGCAGGTATTTTCACACAGAGTGTATTTTCACACGTCACTATCACACCATCATCCTATAATTGTTTTGCTGTCTCTCCTCTTCCTACTCTTATGCACCTCATTGTCTGTCATTCTTATTTTAAAAAAAATCATTTTTATTTACCGTTATATTTTACTCTCTCACACATAACGCTGTTGCACACACAGACTCTAACAAAGAAAGTGAGTTGTCTCCCTTAACTGCCATACCAGGAATAATACATTTGGCAACACAAAACGTGTGGTGCACTTGATGCTTACAACTCAGGGCAAGACATTGTTTTTGTGAAAATGCAGATTGCTGCTGGGAAGCAAAAATAAGCCTCTCCTCTCCTCTCCTCTCCTCTCCTCTTTCTTCTCCCCCTGTTTCCGTAGACAGAGTCGCTTAGCAACAGGTTTGTAGGATGAGTGAGGCCCAAATTGTCAGAGTGGCCTGAGCCGGCTGTTCAGCCCAGTGTGTTATCATCATGATGTGCTGGTAGTAGGCCACCAACTGTGTTTGTGTGTGTGTGTGTGTGTGTGTGTGTGCTACAGTATGCCTGCATCTATACAGTCGCTATCAGCTCTTCCTCTGATCTTCAGCAATACAAAAGCATTATTCATCATCAGACCATCCTGTGTCCTCCATGTCTCTGCTTTGAATCTCATTCAGGGACTCTCTGATCCCAGGTCAAATATTCACAACTACAACTCCCTCCTCCTCTATCAGGGGAGTAGTTTACTAGCTGACAGCGGGCATACTGTATGTCAGTATATTACTTCTCAAGCCTGTGGATGTGCTGACTTACAACTGGTTGTCGATTTACCTGATAGCTCCCTGGTGATAAATAGCCCCAAGCCTGAAAATACATCGTGAGCCAGACATCCGAGGGAGTCGAAAGAGAACTGAAGTATTTCACTCAAACACAGGCGAGTTTTTCTCGAGCACTTGTCGGTAAAATGAAATGTTAAAAAGTAGCTTCTAAAAAGAAGGCTGCTATTCAGTGTGTAATGCATTTACTACTGAATGATGCTGCAGCATTTCATTCTTTCATTAATTCATTAATGAGTAATAATCTTCTATTGTAAAGTCAAGCATGTAATGGATTAGATATGATCCCATGAATAGATCAAAGGATTACAGCAGCTAATGTTGATGATATTTGATGAAATATGCTCATTGGGTGATACATGAATTTGTTTTGCCACAGTTGCCAGTATTATGGCCGCTTTGGCCACATATGAGAAATGTATATGCAATAATGGTTTTGTGTTGTGTTACAGCTAAAATGAGATCTAATGTCTCTTAAAGTCAACCTTAAAGGACTACTCTTATTTGCTTTCTTGCGGAGAGTTCGATAAGAAGATCCCTAACGCTCTCATATCTGTCTGTTAAATATGAAGTTACAACCAGGAGACGGTTAGCTTAGCTTAGCTTAGCATAAAGACTGGAAACAGGTGGAAACTAGAGTCTTGCCAGGCAACCAGCAGAGACTCCAGGAGTCACCGCTCCCTGCCAAGAACTAGTCCAGCGCATAATTCCCCGAAAAGCTTCAACTTGTGGTTTTTACTTTTCTGTTTTGGTATGGGTTATACACACAAGATATTACCTGTTAATTAGTGAGCTATAGATGTGCTGGTAGGCATGTTTTCTTACCTTTGGACTGAGCCAGGCTAGCTGTTTTCCCCTGTTTCTAATCTTTATGCTAAGCTAAGCTAATTGTCTCCTAGCTCCAGCGTATTTCCCAAAATGTTCAAAATTGAGCAAAGCATGCATGGTTTTGGAAAATAAAGGTGGGTGATAAATCTGAATGAAGCAAACAGGAATATGTGGTGTGTAAGAGAAGAAAAACAATAGCACATGAAGACAGAGATTGAAAAATTCACATACATACATGGTATAATCACACACATTGTTCTGTTATATTAACTTGAATGACATTGCTTGTATACAGTGTCCTAATCTGCCATTGATACTTTTTTCAAAATCAAAATGAGACAAATATATCTCTTAATATCAGCCCACTACATTTATTTTCTAAAATTAATCTCAGCACAAATCTCACTGAAAATGTCAGGACACATCAGCCTGGGGGAACTCAGCTCACATGTCCTCGGCTGATTTTTCACCTGGGATCATGTGTTCTGTACCCAAACTTGTCACGCAAGAGTCAGAAGGCCAGACATCTTCCACTTCTGCCAGGCTGACTCTGGTGTCTGAAATGCTGGCCACGTTTCATTGAATTTGATCACATCAAGCTGATCAGAGCTGGCGTTGGAGGGAGATTCACTGCAGTGACTCAGTGTTGTTGAGGGGTTTTTTTCCCAGGTCTTATCTCTGCTCCATTATACATGAGACACGAAGATTTTAGGCATGATTTCATATAATATTAATCACATCTGTTGTAATGTAATGTGATATTGGAAAAATAGGAATTGAAAGTCTTTTGTGTCAGCTAATTGCCTAAAAGGTTTGAGCAATATATTTTATGGCTATGGCTGTGACAGGACACTGCGGTAAAACAAGCAGTGTTGCTTCTATTTGTACTTACAATAATGGTGAAAAAACACCCATCTGTGTCTTAACATACAAAAGCCACCTCAGAGAGAGCAAAAAAGTATGAATAAAATAAGATGGCTGTTTCACATGTACATCACGTCTCATCATTGATACATGCAGATTATTTGACTGTGTTGTGGCTTGTCTCCAATTTGCTGTTAAGCCGATCTTGCGATTGTGGCTATTGATCGGTGTCCCACTGGAGAGCATGTGGTATCAACTGCTATCAAAGAAAGCAATTTCCATTGGTTCTGTTCCAAATGGTCTTCGTGAAAGTCATTTCACTATTGATCAGTACAGCTGCTCTCTTGTTGCTCATTAACAGTAAGCTGTGTGCATGTGTGTGAGTACCAGTGTGTGTGTGTGTGTGTGTGTGTGTGTGTGTGTGTGTGTGTGTGTGTGTGTATGGGTGGGTGTATTGCACAGGGATAGCTTAAATGATAGGTTCACAATTTTCACAGATTCCTTCTTAATGTGCTTCCAATTTAAGTGATGGGGGACAAAATCTATTGCCCTCTCTCTGTGTGCAAAAATACCTTCCAAAGTGTATCTGAGGCTCATATAAGAAACACTGTACAACATTAGCCAGTGTGTAACCAATAGCATCTTTTCATTAGATGCAATAGAAAGGAAGCCATTCACAGTTTATTCTGATGGAGGTAGTTTCCATAGAGTTTTGTTCGGACCGGCTGTTAATCAAAATACTTGTTTATTTATGCTCTCCAACCAGGTCACTGGAAAGGAAGCTGCAGAGACCCCTACTGGCTAAGTCCCGTACTCTTCCCAGCATCCCCCAGTCTCCAACAGTCTCCAGGGTCCATCACTCTGATCTCATTGGTGGGAGTTCTCCAAGCAGGAAGAACCTGCCTGCTGCTGCCAGCAGCCACCCAAAGGCCTGCACTCTGCCACCTGCAGGTAAAGATAAAACGGAAGCTGACAACTAAACAACTACAGGAGTTTTTCAGTTTCCATTGCTTGGGGAATATGTGTTCACCAAAACAGCAGGCAGCTTTGTAGAATCGACTGCATCTCTGTGATTCTTTCATCTCCTTTTTTAAAAATGTATTCATTTGTTCACATAATATCTCTGACAAATCACAAATCCGATTTTGACAAAGCCTGAGTAAACTCTCCCAAAATCTCCCAAATGCACTTCAGCACACAGTTACGGCATTGCCACTCAAAACACTCCTTTTTCTGTCTGACTCATGTCGTAGGGAATGGGAAGACCCTTTAGCTTTGGCAGCAGATTCTCATTCATTCGCCAAACAATCACTTTATGTCTTCACGGTAGCAACAGTCCTGTAAGTGGCCAGATAAAATATATGTCTTGCTCTTACCAGCACTGTGTGACGTACTCGGTTTCTGGGAGACGATCTGCTGTTTCTCTGACCTCCTAATTCATATGTGTGTGCCTCTTGAACTATAATTGAGCCAAATGGTTGGCTCAATAATCAAAGAAGTGTGTCTGCTGGAGATACAAGAAAAAAGAGGTCACTAGAGCTTAAACTAAAGTCTTCTTAGATATGTCAAACATGTTTCTGTTTCCTTTCAAACTTCCACAAATGCTTTGCTTCTTTGATATTTGCTTCTGCTGACGGAGAGCACACAGCAGCTAGCTGTTTCAACAGGAGCGCGTGCAAGAAAGACATATCCTCTCTCTCTTGTTTATAAGTCAAACACCATTCCTTCACCTGAGAGGGAAAACTGTCATGGTGAATCCTGAAGCTGTAACCTGCTGACAGAGATAGCTTTTATCTTATGGATGGATGAGGTGTTTTTGTAAGGATGAAAATATTTATAGGTGGTGAAGATTTCATATGAAAGGAAACCATGTAGTATAGGCCTTGTTATAACACTTTGATTTATACAGATCAAAAAGGAGCTTTTCTATAAAAACTCTAGATTCCCAGACGTCCAAAACGCAAGGTACTAAGAGAGAAACCATGTAATAAATACAATTATATTGAATTAATTAATGAACACAACTTAAGTTACTGATAAAAACAAAAAAATTGAACCAAGAATTTGTCAAATGTTACGAAACCCATGCTTGAGCTTGCTTTTAAACAGTTTCAAAAGTGACCTACATACAGTATGTTTTAATACATTCATAATTTCTCAGTGGATGATTAAACATCAGTTGATTCTGCTTCTAGCCGCTTTCACAATTTCCCAAAGTGGGTCATTTGTAAAGTAATCTTCTCTCCAGCCCTTTAACACCACATCCAAGACATGGACAGACTCCACCACCGTCAGCAAGCCAAGAGCCATCACGTCAGAGCAGAACGTGCTTCAGATTAAGCATCCTTACACACCCTTCTCCTCATTCACATGCACTGACACACACAGTCAACAGTGGTCTGTCACTGCTGATTCACATCGCTCGACTTGATCCAAGCTCCCCACCACCACCAAGATGGATGAGAATTGTCACATTTCAAAGGTTGGGATGAGGGAAAATGCTGTGTTATTATCATTCTGATTTGTGATGTTTAATACAAGAGATGCTTGCACAAGAGGCATACACACACTACACACCCTCAGCCCTCCACTTCCTGAAACCGCACTCTGTCCTCTGTGTAGCTTTTGAGAGAAAAGAAATGTGTGTCTACAAAGACAGAAATGAAACGGCAAACATCAGAGGAAAGGAACTTAGAAGGCAAAGTCTTCCACTTGAACTAAACCAAAGTCCCAGTGGATTCACAGAGAGGCAGGCAGCAACACAGGAGGTATTGACTTCGAAATAAACTCAAACAAGCACAAAGTTTTCACAATAAAACAACACAGTCACTCAGAGCCTTCTTTCTGTGCTAACCCCAGCACACACCATGCAGCCCTAAAATTATAATAAACTATAAATTATCTGAGATCAGAAGTGACCAGAAGTAAATCCTCCAGGGTTTCCTTTCCTACACACCAAGAGCAAGTGAGAATTAATTTAGCTTAAAAGGAATGTTTGGAAACAGTTTTTAACATTTCTTCCCCCTAAAACTGTAGTGCCACAAATATGAGGACACATTTGCTTTTTGTTTAGATTAAGTTAATATCAAGGACTTAGTTGAGTCCCTTCCTTGATTAACACTCGTCATCAAAACAGCGTGCAGTGGTTCAAGTCAATGAATAAAAGTTAAAGAAGGAAACATGAAAGAAGAAATAAAAAGAGACTTTCTTTTTCTCTCGCCTTCCCTCCCCCCCACCATCTCTCTAGTTTGTGAGAATGTTATGTCCTAAATATACCCACTTTGGTAGAAGAAAATATTGAGCTAACCCCAGCCCTCACTGGTCCAATCAGTCCAGTCAGTCTTTACTGTTACTACTTCTAATGATCCTGGACTTAATGGCATTGTCTGTGATTGGTTTATTCAGCCCAAGTGCTTCCATTTTATCCCTGACTTAACCTATCTGAGACTGACTGTCTGTCTGTCTGCCTGTTCTCCCTTTGCCCTACTGCTGCTCTGTTGCAAATATCAAATTGAGAGCGACTTCAGTCTCACGTGGCCCCTTGTTGCCTAGCAACCACTGTCATCGCCCATGATGCTGCCTCACTGTCTACCTCTCTCTCTCTTTGTCTTTCCAGTAGTGCTGAGACAACTTTTCTTTTTAAAAATTTAAGTTGTTTAATAACCCAGGTACCCTTCCTTCACGGATTTAAGCAAGTATGTCTCATAGCTCGCCTTGGGATTTGCTCCCTAGTCATTTTGTTGCAGTGTTATTTGACTCAACTTTGGAAGCCAGATGAGTTTTGGCTGCTGCTCAGACAGTGGAACTGATTCTGTAATATTTCACACTCTGAAGATCATTCATAAGCACACACAAAAGCAGTCACTGCCAAAAGAGCTGCTGTTGAAATCCTTTAATAAAAGATGTGATTACAAGGCAATTCTAAGGCTTGGTGGGTAAGTATATAAAATGTTTTGGTGGCTTCACACCTTGTCTGAAACTAAGAAGACAACATATTTTTGTATTTATTACTCTATGCTAACTACAATCTATGATATTTTAAGCTGTAATAAAAAATCGTACCCATCAGTCTTAAATCGATTCACAGATCTTTGACAGAAGTACTTACAGTCTGTAATGTAATGTTTTTATGTTCTTAATACTTTGCTAATGCTACTGAGCTGGCAGTCCCTTGTCAGACTGAAAGGTGTGAAAACATAAATAAGCCTGTTTCTGTTTGTTGTTAGAGCAGTTAAGTTAATTAAGAGCAAGACAGAGACATTTGCAGCTCCATTGCACCATGCCATCATTTTGGGTTTCCGTTCATGGTTTAGATATCTCATTTAAAGAATTAATTTTTTTGTCCCATTGAGCTTAATTTCTCATTTTTCACCATAACTCAAACTCTATAATGACTGTATTTGCATTTGAATTATATGTGAGCAGCATGATTCAATATTTGTGGCCTAAAAAAAGACTGGTTGAGATTTAACTGGGCCTTTTTTGCTGTAAATGGTCAAGTCATTTACAGTAAAAAAGGCTAATCGATGTCCCTTGATGGACAGAGTTGCTGCAGCGTACCCAGCATGCATCAGGTGCTGTAAGTAACTGAAAGACCATTGAGAGTTTTATGAGTGCTGTTAGTCAGGCGTTGGACGCTGACAGGACGTCTGGGAAACATCAAATGCAGAGCGATGGAAGTCGGCAGTGATTAGTGCAGTTGAGCTACGTTCTGACAACACACATCCATCTCTTTTGTGTGACAGTGAAAGCTCAACCATCTTGTCGGAGCTGGAGAAAAACACCCACTGTCGCTGCAAATTTGTTCCTTCCTCTGCATTTTACATGAGCCATCATTTCCATCGAGCGTATGGAATCATAATCAAGTTGTTAAGGAGGCAGGCTGAGAATAATGTCTGGGTGTAAAATATTTCACCTTAAAAGGAAGCTTAATCACATTCAGGAAATATTTTATGAGAGCAATCAGTGGATGGCAGTCTACAATTTGTGGAGTGAGTTTGCAATAATTGTGAAATATTCAGTCCAATCTGGTTTGCTCTCATATATCTTCTTCTGTGTCCAACCCTTTTCTTTCCCTTTTCTTTCTTCTTCTCTTGTTTCCTTCCGGACTGTACCCTATTCTCATCATTTGTCACTTTTTGTTCCTCTAATGAACTCTCCTCCAGGGGAGCTGTGGCGTTTGGAGGATGACATGGAGGGCGAAGACGAGCCTGAGCGTGGTGGGTGCACCGAGGCCCGCCCTCGCTCCCAGTCGCCCTTTTCCCACTTCCGGGCGCGAGCTGCCTACCTCCGCAAGAGTGTTTCAGCAGATGACAACTTGGACATGGGCTCGGACTGCAGCTCTGGGACTGTAGTCGAGGGCAAGCCAACCCGTGGCAGTAAGGGCAAGCTGAAGAGAAAGTTTGTAAGTTTGATCCCTAGTTTCCTGTTTTTTTTGTTTGTTTTTTTTAACCAAAATTAAGCACGAGTTCGGCTCAAAATATCACTTTTATTTGTTTCTACCCAATCATGAGTGGCTGTTTTCTTTCTTCATCTTTCACACATCCCATAGTCAAAGAAGTGACTTCATTCTGATACATGCTTACACATACACCACATTGCATACATGCAAACCTGTTATTCTACCTGCTTTACTGTAATTCAATGCACAGCATAGTACATGCTCATGTAAATGCACCTAAATTGAGTATGCTAATGCTAGTCCAGTTATATATATATTTTTTCTGTTCTTAATGTACTTTTCCTAATTAGTGAAGCTGAGCCCCTTATAAAATCCATTTTATGTTTAAGCTTCATGTGTGTGTGTATATGTGTGTGTGTGTTGAGTGCAGGTGAGTGAGAGAGAGAGGGAGACAGGGAGAGAGCACCAAGAAAAAAATGTGTGCTACAGCAAATTGATATCATTAATATCACTGAAACAAAGGGTATAATTACACAGGACTATTATCACTCCAATTACATATGATAAGTTTCAGCAATTAAAATATCATCAGTCAAGCAGTCAGTGTTTGTAACCCAAAGCTACTGGCTAGTTTCTAGCTTCTAAAACTTTTGGGCCCGACCTAGCTCTCCATATTTTATCTAATTGTGCAATAATAATTGTCTCACTTGTGACTGTTCATTTCAATTGAAATCTATCTTTTAATTTTTATTTCTTTTTATACATATTTTGTTATAATTTCAACCGGCTTTATGTGTGTTTCATTGGATCGTTTGAGGGCAGTGATGCCAGACATGGACAGCAGGCTTGGTGAATATGCATTAAAGATTGAAGACCTCTATATTGTCCCTTGGTCACTGGATCAGGTAACTGGATAACTCATTACCAGCCTGAGCTTTGTAATTGATTCTCCAGTGTCACAGGTGCAACAGGACACCAGCATAGATAGGGGGATAGTCTGGTGGGAGAAGTTCTTTTTCTATAGTATAGTGCTGGATGTGGATAGCTGCTGTCTAAAAAGGAGATATTGCACTGATGAGGGCATATTTTTTGATATCCAGTCTATCCAGTAGTTGAAAGAATCATCCGGATTTCAAATCCACATGTCAGAGCTCGAAAGGGCTTTTCATTTCACCACCGAGATCTCGAGGGCACGTGAAGCAGACCTCGCTGGTTGGAGTTCGAGCACTTTGTGACAGACCTGGAGACCCATCACTGAACTGAAAAGAAAGGAAAGAAGCTCATTGCACAAACTTCCTTTTTTATCACACTTCACGGTTCAGCATCTTGACTCGGAACAGTCAAGTGTATATGTTGGTGTAATGGGGACAGCACTGGATCTGATGACCTGCCGCGTGTGTTTTGGGGTGAGATGTCACGCAATCTTGTCTTGTAATACAGCACACAGCATTAGAGGCTGTATTAAAAAATGCCTTATTGAAGTATCATCCCTGTGTATTCACTGTGATATCAAAATATAGCCCCATATGCAATGGTTTACACTCTTACACAATATAATACATTTGCTGGTTTTTTTTTATTCAACGTCCCTTTTTGTGTAGCTCCACAGGGACTGCAGTTTGGCCAGCCAGACGGAAAACAGACAGAAATAAAAACATATTAACAGATCATCAGAGAGACAGGTTATATAAGGCAGTAGTGTTCAGGTTTCTTCCCCTTAACAACATATATTTATTTCAATTTATCTCCACCTATAAGAGACAAGTGTCATTTTTTAAACTTGGGAGAAAGACACAGAAATGTTTTGTTTTTTTCCACAGTAGGGATGGTTTTTATGTCTTCATTTATGCTGCCTGTCTCCATCTCTCTGTCTGTCTCAGTCAGTCAGCCTCTTTTCTTGTTGGCATGTTGGTTATCAATGCAGGGAGAATACATTCAGAGTGGTTCATTGTTGCTCAACACCTATACGCTCTTCGGACACTGACAAAAACAATCGCAAATTAGCCCGCTGGCTCACACGAAGTGCTGCAATGTTAAGGCACGGAGGCGTGTTACTCTGGAGGCTGTCAGTGACACAGCAGATGTCACACACACACAATGCCTTAATATCTGAACAATGATGCAGCAGCACAAATTGAGTTATACTGAAGAATTGTGTGCTGGTGTCTGCTGTATGTCACAAAGACACAAATAGAGGTGGATTAGACACTTAATTATGCAATAAAAACTGTTTAAATGCATTGCATCGCTGAGACCAGGTAATATACAGAGGGTGTACAGATGTGTCCCAGTTTGTGAGTTTACACGTTAGTATGATCAATTTACGTATGCGTGTAAGACTATACTCTTGGTAAAGAAAGTGTGTATGATTATTTGTGTAGTAAAGTAAAAGGAGAAAGGAGGTAGAGAGAATGTAACCCCACGTTTGTACTGCTGCCAAACTGTGCATTACAGTGAAAGTTAATTATTTGCCATAACTGTATCATCTCGTCTCCAGAAACTATCACACTTCGCTTGCCGCATATCTTCTGTGTTCAAGGTCATACCTGTCTAGTTCAGCAGCATACAGCACAATAAACTTGTCAGTCTGACTTTTTCAAGAGCTACTTTAATCTTTAGCAAGCTGACAGAGACTGTACACTTCAGCTCGCTAGTGCTACAGTAAAGCAATAAAAATGTGGGCTTACGTGTCGTCCTCAGCAGCACCTCAACAGAACCTCTCACTTCATCTGTCCATTCTTGAATTTTCAAGTATGCAGAGCATAGCTAAAAAGATAAAAAGATAAACTTGCCTACGCTTACATAGTCAAATATCTCTGTAGGATTGGATAGTGGTTGTTTATGTGTCTACCTGCCTGTGTGTACATACTGTGTGTGTGAGTGTGTGGATGTAGTATCAGGTATATCTAGCAGGTACTGTCTCCTGTTGTGACACTGTAAACAATGCTGCCTGCAGAGTAGCTGGAATTTGTCGCCTGATAACGTCACCCGCTTCAAATCGAGTCACACCTCATTCCTCATACTGCTTCCTCAGTATTGGTTTGACATCTGGGCCAGTAATCCATTTATTAAAAAAATATATAAACTGTAGCCAGAGAAAACTTACTCACATACTGTAGTCACAAATCTCAAGTAGCCTTTTCTGAGGCGATGATACCAATGTGCCTCATATGAACAATGAAAATACATTCAAAATAGATTGTTTTCATCAATCATAATCTAATCTCTTGACATAATGCAGTTTAATCATATTGGATTTATTTTGCACATGAGTTTGCAGGTGTGAGTAACTAAGTGAAAATCTGTTTACCTCTGTAAATGTGTGTGTGTGAGAGAGAGTTTTATGTATAAATGTGTCTGAGTGTGCAAATGCACTCAAAGCGTAACAGCTAAGGGGCCGATTAACCACGTAATCAAAGTACAGACCGTATCATTTCTGTTGATTGAATGGCTGTAGCTACATAATGCTTTGTTCGTGCTTATTTGCAGCACTTCAGTCTGACACGCTCTCTGTTAGCAAGATGACTCATGAAGTTTATCTACTAAATGAAAACAAGGGGCGTCAATTTCCCTTCAATTTGTTCATAAACCAGGGATGCATATAGTTGTTTGTTATAATTTCCTGATTCACTGGAAACCAACAGGAAGCACCACAAGAGACATTTCAAACAGATCATGTACATAGATACACACTCACACACATGTAGGCCTCTTTATACAGTACCGTAAGGAAACTCAGTGGTACCCAGTTTTTCCAATGAGGCTAATGATATTCAGCATGTTGTTTTTGGTCAAAACGCTTTGGGTCAACTGGATTGGTTTAACAGATATGTCACTGTTCCCTGTGGTGTAAGCTCTGTCTCTCTTTGGAATCATAATGCTGTCATGAAAACAGGCACAGAGTGTGCTCACACATCATCATTCATTAACACACACACACAGCACACACATGAAAGATAGCCAGAGAACATCTTGTCTAAACACAGATATCAGATATTGAAATGGCATTGGCTGTCAGTTGTGAGGTCTATCTTACCACCTGATCTGTTTGTAAATCAGCACATTTGCCTCTCTAACAGAAAGCATTCACCTGAGGTAGGGACTGTGGGGACCTATGCAAAAAAATTCCAACAACAGTACGGCTTCTACAAATCAATTGCTTTAGATTTTAAAAAAGAAAGTGTCCACCCAACCTGATCTGGTCATAAAATACCTTCAGTGATTCTGAAATTCAAGAATCCAGAATCTATTAGTTTAGTCCTTGTCTTGGGAATTAGAGAGCGAAAGAGAAGCATCTTTACAGTTTGGAATGGGCTCTTTGCTCGACAGCAGGGAAGTTGTTTATTTCCCATCTGCTTCAACCAGTTTTGTGCTACAGACTAAACCTCTTTTTGGACACAATGTGTTGTTTTTGCAGTGAATCATGGGGCTTTCCATTTGTTTTCATTGGCTAAGCTGCCATCTCATACATCCTCAGATGGCATTTACACCTCATGGCCATCAAAGCGGATCGCACTGGATGTTTTTCTTATGCTTAAATGCGAAGAACTGTGATGAGAATACCTCAGAAGATAGAGTCAGACAAAATAGGTGCATGAAGAGTGAAATTATTACTGTCTGCTTCAGTGCTAAGTTGAAGTTAGGGAGCTAACCTGAGTGAATGAAAGGGATATGATTTTTGAAAAGTAAGTAAATGATCTAGAATTCAGGGAGAGTTGTGATTTTTATCCACCAGAGGGCAGAAAGTGGACTAAAACAAAACAACAGAAGTCAAAACAAATTGCAGCAACCCTTATAGAGTCTTCACTCATACAAAGCAAGACCAGAAACAGAACAACATGGGCATCCCATTGCCATCCATTTTCCGCTGTCCACAGAATGTAAACAATGTTTACTTTGTTTTAGATCTGGTCCACCAACCACCTACATAACTGGTTATCTGTCAACTGCTAGATATTCTGCTCTGTACACCAGCCACCCATTTCTATTGCTTTTCCTCTCTTAGGATGCTGGGCAGATAGCGTATAGTCAGCATGAGTGAGCTTGTCAGAGGGGAGAGGATGTGTAGAATTTTATATGGGAGTGTCAGTTAGACCAAGACCGTACTGGCCAATACAGAGAGTTGAAAATGGCTTAGAGATCAATAAACTTGTAGACTGGAGTGTTTATTCTCTGTGGTTTATTTCTGCTGTACTAGAAACTCTTTCAGATTCCAGGAAGTTATTTGATTCAATATCAATATGAGAACAATTATGTGATGGAGCGTTAACAGTAGCACTACTTGAGCTTGAACAAAAGGTGAAGAGCCTATTCTGAATTGAAGATGTTAGTTAAAATAAAATAACCAGAAAATGTCACCCTTGACCTGCTGAAGTCTTTATTTCTGTCTTAAATAGATAATGTATGGCAAGGCTAAAGTTGAGTGACCTTGAAGTACTCAGTGCACTGACTGTAGACACTTTTTTAAAATTATGATGATAGTCATAATAAATGCTTTCTACAATATTTCCATGCCATGAGTGATAGATTTTTAATTGTGAACTACTACCACTTGAAATTGTAATGATACCATGGATACTCAACTCTGATAAATATTCTTACAGAGAGTAGTCTGTATTAGTGTTGGTGCTGTGATGCTGTTGGATAACAGCAGGGAGGTGTAGTGGAGGAACTCAGTGTGCACAGCCACTTAATTCTCTGATTACAGTCATTAAAAGGTGAAGTGGTTGTTAGTAGCGTCACGCCAGTATAATACTAGCCAAGAGTCCATGTGGTGGTGGTGGGGGGTCCTGTTGAGCATGATCATGAAAATGTCATTGTTTTTGTACAGTATTCACCACTCAGACACCAACAAGTACACACTTGGACACTTCTACTGAAAGGCCGGGGATGACAGATGTTGAACAGCACACTGGCAGCAGTTTGAGAGCACTATTCCCTCAAGCTGCCTAACTTCCAGTGGCCTCAGTCAAAACAGGATGCCTCAAGGCCTTCGCAGCATTAGCACAGTAAATACTGGGGTAATTAACCTAATGATGTGGGCCACGTGGAGCCTGGGGAAGGCATGGTGATGAGAACTCCTCCAAGCTGTTTTCCTACCAATACCATCCTTACTGTCTCAATTTATATGTTTCCCCCTTTTTTTAATTCTACATTTTTTCTTTGTCTGCCCCAGTCAGTAGCTCTCTGTCTGTGAGCATCTTTCTCATTTTCCATAAAGATAATGAGATGTGGAACAACGACTGTTTTGGCGTTGGATACTCCTGTGGTCACTTGGCTGATCACTCCTAATTAGCTTGATGAACTCAACAGACTCCATAGTACAAGTGCCAAAGTACTTAAGAAAGGTTTCACAGAACTAAGTATGTATATATTCCTGCTGAGTGACCAATAGCAGCTGCAACAAATCTTACTTAGATGGATATTCCACCAAAGTGAAGTGATTTAATTTGTAATATTGGTATGCCTAATATTGGTAATATTGGTAAGACTACGATATTGCCACCATTGAATTAGTTACACACGTTCCCTTGTAAAACAGGAATTTTGCTCATATTTAACAGTATTGCTATCCTTATTTCTAGCAGTACGAAGGCTGATTTAGTTCACAAATCTAGACTCAGCTGTCCCAGATAAACAGATGAGCTCTGCTTTACTGTGGATTTTCTAATTTACATTATGTTATCCACTGCAACTAAGAATTTGTTCAACACAGAAATAAGCATAACTAAAATCCCAAATTGCCAGTATGAAAAATCAACCAGCTCAAACAATGTGCTCCATCAGTACTGATAAAGTGCCCGGTGAAAAAGTAAGAGGCAGACAGAAAATGCAGTTACTTTGTTTTCCATCACATCTGCTCCTTGTATCACGCCTCTGCCGCGTTGGCACTTTTCTATCTGAACACCTGCCTTTTAAATTCCACCTTTGGATGCTCTTTGTCTGGTGTATAATTTATGTCATGTCCAGTGCATTCCAGGATTTATTTTGTGTTTCAGATTTGTTTTTGTTTTTTTGGTGTACCAACTCTCCTCCTCATGACATAGCATACCTGGGTGTGTATCATCTAGCTGTAATACAAATACGATAACAGATCTTATGTCCCCATTGAAAAAAACAACAAACCTACCTTTAAAGACATTTTAAAGGCCCTGCAAAACCACACAGGTGTTTTCTCTCATTCTGGCTGATTAGTCAAATGCTCAGGTTGAAGTTAGGGGGTGTCATCAAAATACATGTACTAATAAAAATGATAAAGGCAGAAGTTTTCATGCTGGTGTAAGACACGGGGATCAGGAGGCGTATACGCCCACACAGTCCCAAGAAGAGGTCTCATCAGCCAAAATAGGCGAGGGCACCTGTAGGGGTGTACCAAGGGCATGTAGGTGCCTTAATAATAATGTGCACATTCAAATCAGTGTAGCAGCTCACTTACCAGTTGCAGTTCAGCCTACAATCTGTCACCTGAGTCTTGATTATATGTTCTGCACACAGATCTGTCACTCATTTCAATTTTGTCATTTAATGCCACATTCCTTGGTAATGTTGTCCACTTTATGTTTTGCAGCTGCATGCCTCTGCCAGCTCTGTTCATTCCTATACTGGCCACATGGTGGCAGCATAATGCCATTCAATAGAAGTCCCGCCTTCCAATCCCTCACCTCGCTCATCTCGGTGCTGTGTCTTTTGTGTGTGAATGTGTGTGTGTGTGGCTGAACGGTTACCTGGGTGGTGCTTGAGGTTTCTCTCTGGTGACTCATTCATCCTGAGATGACTAACACAGAGACACCACAGTGGACAGTCATAACTGCCATCGGAGCCAATTTTCAGCTGCGGACGGCCTACTTTCATTCATTATCTATGGAGACTTTTATTGGAATGCACAGCAGCAGGCGCAAAACAGGAGAGAGAAGCCAGACCCTTGGCTACTTTGTGAAAATAAAACAGTGGTGTTTCTGTTTGCTCAGCATTCCTATGCTGAACACCGGTTTGACAATCAGGGCTGTGAGCTGGTGGCTCAGCAGGCTAAGACCCATAAAGTAATGAAGTCAGCTTTGAGTCTGTTTCATGAGCTTTTGTGGATGGCCGCCTCTCTCACCCTGCATCTTTTCTGTCGTCCTCCCCTGTAATACAGATGTAAGGCGGATGAATAATATGAACTAATGCTGTAAAAATGATTTAAATTAAACAAACAAAGACAACCACACTAAAATGGGATTTTGTGGAGTGTCTCCTGATCTAAACTGATTTCACCACATTATTTTTCATTTACTGCATCAGTGGCTAAAGTTCATTTAGGACACCAAAGGCAGTGAAAGTTAGTTGTAGTTCATAATCAAAGTTAGGTTCAGAAAAATGCACAACTTTAATGGTCTGGCTTGGAAAGGCGCATTTATGGTTGCCTTTTTTGTACACACTTGTGTGTATGGGTATACACAACTCACATCATCGCACACAATTCATCACCATTTTCAGCGATCCTCTCCCCCTCTTTGCAGTATTTTCCATCTAGTCCCCTCTCCCTGTTCTTTCTCCTTGTGTTTCTGAAAGAGTGTAGCTCTGGTTTAATGGATGTGAGTTTGGCCAAAGAGGAGAACCACAGTCTGGTTATTTTACGTAAAAAAACAGGGAGAAAAATACCACTCATTTGAATGTGCTTGTTCAGTGAGACCTCTCTTTGACACACGTACACGCATACACGCTCACCCAAAGAGGACCAAGAATGGCATGGGAATGTTTTCTGCAGCCACTTTGGTTGCCGATGGTAACCAGTGAAATGGTGTTCATTAACTACATAGATTCAGAATTGCTCCTCTCCTGATCTGTCTCTCTTTCTAGCTCTCCATCACTCTCTCTCTCTCTCTCTCTCTCTCTCTCTCTCTCTCTCTCTCTCTCTCTCTCTCTCTCTCTCTCTCTTCCCCCTCCCTTTTCCTTTCTTTCTCCACTCTTTCTTTCTAAATGGTCCCTGCAGTCAGGGCTGGGGTTTGTTTTTTACTGACATGGGAGCTCTTGCACTAATGATGATGTATAATATATGTATAATATAATAATACTTCTACTCTCCTATCTATCAGACTTCTTAACCACAGGACATATTCGGGGCAGTAGAATTACACGTTGTACTTACTAGCTTTGAATTCTCTTGTTCTGTTTACCCTGGCTTAGCCCTCTTACAAGCTTGACCACTCTCCCCTGCAGAGAAATGCACGGAAATTTACATGAACCTACTTGGCCATCCAGGATGTGCCTAGTCTTTCCGAGATTCTCATCCTCCAATAGCACTCCGATTTCTGTGACTACTGGTCATTATACAGGGAGCAGCAGTGCTGTGACTACTTGGAGCAGTGTGACCGAGACAGTGTATGACAAACATGATGACGTGCAACTCCGTGCGTCTGGCTTTACCTCAGCAACCCTCAGCTGACTCTCCAGTTGTCAGGTGATGAGGACCTGGATGCAGGGAGTGAGGCGCTCTCTCACCTCACCAATTCCTCGGTGTTTGATCATTCTCTCCTTAAATGCGTCATGCATGGTGTGAGGTGGCAGAGGCTGACTGATCAGCGGGAGCTTCCCGTGGTGCTCAAAGCTCTCTCAGGAGAGCTGTTTTAATATATATTTAAATTTGAGGAAAACATTTCATATTTCCCATTAGCTTTTGAGAAAGCACATTTTTAATATGTTTCTTCCAAAACTTTAATGCTTACTCTGTGTCAATTATTAAAACCCAAGACACCATGTGTTTATCACTGCTACATCAAATGGAAGTGTTCTAGTACTGTGCACTAATTCATTTTATTTTATCGCAAATTCAGCTTGACATTTAAATATTTACTGAAGTTCTGATCAGGAGTTAGTAGATGTGCCTACTGGAAGGTAGGCTATGCTAGCTTCCACCTAAGCTGCTTGTTATTTCAACGAGACTCATGCCCTTTTCCTCAATACCTTGTCCATCAAGAGTGATCAGAGGCATTGCACTGTTTGTGTCTTCTCCACGTTTGCTCTAGCAAGCTATATGGAACAGGCAGCCTCTCAGCAGCTGTTCGTCTGTTATGGTGATGGGGCTCTTGGCAAGCCCTTTTCCAAACAGAGGCTCACACACTGGATATGTGAAGGCATTTCACATGCCTATGAGCTTGCAGACTTAGAGCCCCGGAGCCATTTGAGCACACTCCACCCGTCTTTAGAGGTTCTGTTCAGTAAAGCATCAGTAGATTATATCTGTTTGAAGTTCTCTAGGTCTTCTCCTTGCCCTTTTGTGTTGGCACACTTTGCATATTTCTGGATCATTCTGAGATCAGTGCTTAATTCTCACTTGTTTAGGATGTATTTTGCTTGGCTGCTTATAGAGCTTTTGAAGTGCTCCCTGATGGTCAGGTGTGGTAGTGTATCCTGGCTTGGACATAAGCCCACCCCAGGTCCATGCTCTATAAGCTATGTGCTGCTGTGTCCCTCTAACTCCCTAATACAGAGGAGATCTACCCTATGTTATGTTTGTATATCCATGATGCTCTGCAGCACATTGAAATGGTCACAGAGATAGGGGATGGTCAAGCCTAAAGGGCTCATTAGAGAGCTTCGTCTGTTTTCACAGAAATAGGGTTGCAATATGTGACCTTCATATTTCATATCCATATTTAAATACTGCTGTCTGTTTCTCCATCTTTCACTATCTGGCTGTGGTGTCATCATGTTATCTCTGTCTCTCTCGCTGTTTTTCTCTTTTGTTTGACGTTATTTTTAAAGGTCGGTTATTTCTCTGTACACGTTTGCTTCCATCTCTTCCTCCTTTCCCCACAATGTTTATTTGATTTAGGTACCACTGTCTTTTTAAAGTAAGCCAGCACTAAACAAACACTATCGATCCCTCTGACCCCCTCACCTCTACTCCCCCATCTCTCCTTTGCATACTCCTTCCCACACGTCTGTTCTTCCCTCCCTCTTCTTCCCTCTCACCTCTGTCAACCCTCCCCATGCATGTCATTTCGACCACACTCCTTCACCTCTCTGCTTCAGCCCTTCTCTTGCCATCTGCCTTTCCATCCTCGCTCCCCTCTCACTCTCCCGTCTCTCACCTCTATCTCTGTGGCCCCCTCTCTCTCTTGCTCTCCTTCCGTCCCTCCACTGACCTGCCCTTAATTGGTCTGCTGCAGTTGCACCTACGGGATCCAACCAGCTGTCAAACAGATCCCTGCCTGTTGAGGTTAACCTTAAGTGGGCCTGAGTTGGAGCCAGAGCCCGGGTTTGGAGTGGTTCTCAGGGTCTATGGCCTCGGGCACAAAAGAAGGGCCAAAAGCATTTCTTTGAGAGCACCAAATCTCCTGTCTCCTCTTCTCCCTTTCCCCGGGCCTCACTTCCTCCATCCCTCTCTCCCTCCATCTCGCCTTCCCTCCTTCCCTCCCCTCTACCCCCTCCAGACTCTCTGTCTGCACTGACACCGCCTTTAATAAGGGGGAGTGGGGTGCACTGTTTATTTGTGTGGTGCGAGGTTAAAAACTTCCCCCTTAATTGACATTCCGGTAACACTTTCCAATAATGGGGCGAGCAATTTCCTTGAAATTGATGTGTGTCCACCGCAAGGAAAAACACTGCTTCTAGCTTTCACTGACCCATGGATGATCTACACTTGCACTGCGGCTTTGTGTGTGTGTGTGTGTGTGTGTGTGTGTGTGTGTGTGTGTGTGTGTGTGTGTGTGAGTGCTTGTGTCAGCGTGAGAAATTTCATCAATGGTCTTTCGTTGGCAGCAGCAGCGTGTCTGTGTGTGTGTAAGAAGGCAGGCATGCATCATGCTTATCTGTCGGGCTGCTAATATGTGTTTGTCAGTGTGCTGGTTAACATGAAGGTGTGCATATTTTGGCTGTGTATTAATTAGCAGTGAATGCATATGTGTGCCTGTGCTTGCATGCGTACGTGTCTGCTTTTGTTAGCCTATTTATTGCTTGTATGCCATGTATGTATTTCTGTACCCAGTGAGGTGGACATAAATAAATAATTCAAATATTTTCATTTTCGTTTATCCCACACGCCAATGAGTGACAGTTGCACCACGTCAAAATGCTAAAACAAATCCACAGTAGAAAGCCTATTTTGCCCACTGCTCAGTCAATGTCTGTCTGTCAGAAAGTATGCAAACACAAACATGTCCCTCTGCTGCAGACTGCATCCTTGGCCCTAAACAGTGACCACTGGATAGGACTTGTGGTGTAATGACGGTTGGTGTTAAATGTGTGTGTGTTAGTGGGAGAGAGAGAGAGAGCGTAAGAGACAGCGTGTGTCAATAAGTAGATGATGAGTAAGTGTGATAAACGTGTGTAAGTATGACTGTGTGTGTGTACGTGTGTGTCAGTGTGTGAGCGTGTGTCTGTGTGTGGCTGCAGGCAGACGCTGGCTGGTTCCTGGCCTTGTCATTCTGTCTCCCACACGCTCTCTGATGTGGTTTGAGGCTGTGGCTTTCACTATGGAGGGGGATAGCCACCGCACACACTCACACTGTTCTCACATGTCTGTGGAAACACACATTGCACGCTGGTATGCAGTCACATTCTCAGAAATGCAGACGCTCATACTGAACAAACACACACACACACACACACACACACACACACACACACACACACACACACACACACGGCTGAACCCCTGAAGGATGTAACAACACAACAGCGGCTTGCCAAAGTGTCTGAATGGACGCCGAAGCGCACTCGTAGACTAACACACCCACACAGCGCTAGACGCCATCCGTGGTGCTGGTGGGCTCCCACAATAAGCGGTTAGTTAAATAATATCAAAGACAGATGTTGGCTCTGGTCCCATCATACTTTGTGCGTGTGTGTGTTTTTGGTGTGTGTGTGACTGAGGAAAAAAAAAGAATACTGATATGCAGATCCTTGGGAACACATGTTTCCTTGGAAATTATTACATGTATGTAGATATGTGTCACTCATTTGTAGCCCTGAAAAATGTATGGAAGATACAAATTACTCAAGCTTCAACTGTTTTAGCATTTGGCTAAACTAAATATTTCTGAGAAAATCCATGTTTCTTTCATCAAAAGAATTTTGTGGCAATAGGTGTAGTTGTGCTTGTGCATGTGCTTTACTCTGTATCATATTTTTTCTAAGCATTACTATTTAAGAAAGAAGAAGACAATAAATGAGTGATACAGTAACAAATAAAATATAGTAATGGTTAGCATTCTTATTCTTACATGAATAAATAAATAAATGATTGTACAATCTGTAAAGCTTGTAGCATTTGTGCAAAAACCATCAATTATTTACACAGTAAACAAAGGATCCGTTCATTGAATAATTTCCTTGAGCTATGTCTTAATATATCATTTCAACCCCCAAGTTTTGTCATGCAGTGAAAACAATTAGACAAATTTGTTATTCATGCTTTTACGAGGAAACCTGCATTTCTGACATTAAGTATTTGAGAAATATATGACACAACGTCATAAACTATTCCTGTTATTAAAGTTCAATGTAATATAGACCTCTGTTGAAGTTTTACCAAACAGAGTTTATGATATGACATGAGTTTTGATATTGTAGGCATCCTTTCCCATGAATTCGGTAAAAGAAAAAGAAAAAAAGACAGAAAAGAATCTACACCTTCTGCTCAGCTTTGGCTAAGCAGTTTATTTTTGTTTTACACAAATGCAAATAGCAGAAGAAAATGGGACATTTTGCATCTGGTGTTTTAAATGTCTGTCATCTGTCTGGTAGTCTGTGCGTAGAAACTTTAAACTAACACTGCCTCGTTTATCAGCGCTGTGGTTTGGACTTGGTAAAGATGTTCCTTTTATCATGATATACGTTATGAGCAGAACTCACCTGGCAAAGTGACAGGGCATGAAACACTCATATGCACACACACACACACACACACACAGGCACTCACATGCAGACATACTGTCTCTCGTGTACACAAACCAGAGAGGTTCTCTCTCTCACTCTCTCTCTCTCTCTCTCTCACACACACACACACACATTGACAGTGAGCCTCAGCAGATACTCTGTATTACTGACCCCTCCTGGTTACACAGTGAATTGGACATTTGGCATGGCACATGTATATTTGCACTAATGTCTAATAAATATCTCCTCTAATGAGATGTCCAGAGTCCAAATGCGCTGCCAGTGAAATATGGGGTTTATCATGAAAGGGGGCAGGAGTGAAGGTGATGGAGGTGTGGCATAAAAAGACCAGGCTTTTTTTTCAGTTCCTTTCACTTTTCTTTACTGTATGACATGATGGTTATAGACTGCAGATACTATAAGGCGGAGTGCAAATAGTACACTTTTGAGGTGGCTTATCTTTGTCAGGTCTGGCCTGTTTAAGGTGGACTTTGATCATTTGCTGACACTCATCTTTACTGGAGGTGACATCTATGTCATTATCTTGTCTATAGCATCTCACCATTTCCAACTGGCAATCTGTCTGTTGTGAAACACAACACGTTTTGTTTGATTCGTTTTTGAAGGGGGAACTAACTAGCTTGTGTATCATTGCATTACTCAGCTCACCCCTCACCTTACCTCTGGAAGGTGATTCTTGCTCATCAATAACCGCCACTGCCAATCCCAGAGTAGTTTGTATCTCTTAGAGGGCTCTTGAGGGGCCCTGCCGTCCCTAATTTTCTGCCAGCCTGTCTCTTTAAGGTGGTGTTTGTTTATGCCGAGGCTCAGCTCAGTGAGACCTGTGCAGGCTCAGTGCTGGGCTCCTTTCATAGGGGCTCCATTTTGTTCTTAATAAAATGGCACTCAGTGGCCGGGGGACTGGCAGGCACCCAGCTCCCTGGGAAACCAAAGAATGCCGGCCTTCATTTAGCGACAAACAGCTACTGCCTGAGGAGGCTAGCTCTCCACTCTGCTCCTCAATACTACTGCAACTGAGGCCTGTGTGTGTGTGTGTGTGTGTGTGTGTCACTGTGGAATGGGGCCACGGTTGAAGGAGTCAGGTATGGCGGCTCCTTACATAGCTTTTTCTCTTGTTGACGTTTGCTTGCGCCATTCTGTCTTTTTAGCTCGCTGTTTCTCTGTCTGCGTCCCTGTCTTGGCTGCCCGCTTGAAAACATGCAGCACCACTTCTCCTCGTCCCCTGCCTCTCTCGCCTCCGTGCTCTCTCCATCACTCGCTGTGAATGGTGGGAACAGAGCAGCCATTAAGATGCATATTTAGAAGGACTTACCCCTCCTTCTCCTCCCATCTCCCATACACTCTCATAACACACACATACGCATACTGTAAGTCACTAAGAGTGCCTGTCACCAGGGACACACGCATCATTACACATACACACACACTCACACACACTGAGGCAGACTTGTTGGAAAGCTCCTTGTTATTGGCTGTCCAAGCTCAGGCAGGACTTTTCCCTACCCCGCCATCCACTTCAGCTCTTCATTGCTCCTTTCTTCAATTTTTGAACCTGTATTTTAACAGTATTTGTGTTGACAGGACATGGGAAGGATCTGATCACTTGCCAGCAGGAATACCTGTGGTTCAAGGTTTTAAACAGTGTACTATGTCTTGGCATAGACCAGAAGAGATAAAGTGAGATGTGACAACGAAATGTGTGTCCCACAGACTGGGAAAGTTTTAGTGATCTGATAACAGGGCTACCTGAGCCCTATTATTAACAAGACGAGGGTAAGCAGATACCAGGCAAAAATCTGTTCGCTGCCAAAATGGCAACAATACACTGAGTAAGTGATGCAGAGGAAATATTTGGGATAGTAGATAAGAAAACCAGGACGTGAGAAAGGAGAGAAAGATAGGCGAGCACAGTGATAGGTGCATTTGACAGATCTGAAATGTTTGAAAAATTATATTTCTTACCACGTTTCCTCATTAATTTTCTTCATAGACAGTTAGGAGAGGTGGGAAGAAAAAAGAGTACAGCACAGCAAAGGTTTGTACAGAAACAACACAAAGAAAGTGGGAAACATCAATGAGAGTGAGGTGTAGGTGATGAAAGAGGAGGTAATGGACACATGCAAAATGACAGCAGGAGCGGGTACAGAGGATGGAGGAAGGAGGAGATGAGGGGAGAACTCTGTTTTGTCTGTCGTCTCCTCCTAATGCGATGCATATGAGAGGCTTCGGAAACAATGAGTCACTCCAGAACGGGACTGTCGCCGCTATCAGGCCCAAGCAGGCTCTCTCTGTGCAAGATGATTATGTCGGCGCTTGTCATTTCGCCACTGACTTTTCCCCTGTGATAGGGTGAATTTTCGCTGCTTTCCCTCCCTCTGCTGCCTTTTGGACAGCATGGCTCTGGTGCGGTGAACACAACTGACTGATGTTTGGCAGAATGAGGTGATGCAGGATTGTTGCTTGGGAGAGTGTATTTCTCTTGTACACACACAAGAAAAAAACAGGTATATAAACCTCCGCAAAGTACATACACGAACACACTGATCTCTTTAATCATTGGGTAAGCTGCATTGTTCTTTGCCGTCGCCATAGGAGAGATACTCCAGCCATGACCTCATCACATGGGATACTGGCAGAGATTGCCGGCAGTGTGTGTGTGTGTGTGTGTGTGTGTGTGTGTGTGTGTGTGTGTGTGTGTGTGTGTGTGTGTGTGTGTGGGGCTAAAGGTGTGGAGAGGTGGAGTACACTACAATGACAGCCACTGATGTATAGATGGGCAGGTGGGAGTTGGACAAAGAGGGAAGATACTTGTAAACCCTTTTTATGGAGTTGTCTGTTCTCTCCTCTTTCAGCTGCTGCACTCTTTCATTATAAAGCATTTCAGAACAAAGCCTCTCACTCTCTGTTATTGTCCCACTCACACACACACACACACACACACACACACACACACACACACACACACACGTACACGCAGTACACACCCCTTTCCCCCTGGTTTGGGAGTGTTTTCATCCTTCAGACCGACTGACTGATTGACAGCGAAAGCTCTGTTTATTGCTTCTGTTTTTTTATTTAAAACTGACACACATTGTTCCAGCACCATAAAATAATCACTTACTGTTAACCCTATGCGCCTTCTTGTTATCCGCAGCAAGCCATCATTGTTGATTGATTGGCAGGCCTAGCTGCTTGTATAGCCAGTTATGTGGGGCGGTAAAGCAATCAGGAGCAAGTTGCAGTGTGCTGGCGGTGGCCTTTTCTGTGGGGCCAATTAGAGGGGAGATTTCCCAACAGATTGCCTTAGCTCCGTCTGTGTCTGGGGCTGTGCTTTGGTTTGATCCCATGAAATTAGCCTGAAACAATAGGGCCGAGCCATCCACTCTGCCTCTATCTGCAATCTGTCAGTTCTCTGTGTCCCTCTTTTTTTTTTCATTTCCACCATTTCTTTCTCTCTCTGCTGTTTGTTGTCTCTTCACCTTCACGTACCCTTTTTCATTTCTCAGCCTGTCTTTCCGCATTTCCTATTTGTACTCTTTTTATCTCATCACCCCTGTCCTGTCCTTCTCTTTCTCTCTCCCTCCAGACACCCCCCCACACACCTCTTCTTGGATACTCTCAACTTCTGTGGATGGAGGGTAGGAAGATGAAGTAGACTGGAAACTGGTGTTTTTGTTGAAGGTCATCGGGCTCAAAGAAGAAAAATACACAGTGTGATGTGTCTTCAGATGGCAATGATAAAATGACCATTAAGAGGACTGGAGTACTGGGTACTCCAGTGATCTGGATCTGCGTAAGGTGGGAGACTCACAAGAGACATATAAAAAAAATAATGGTCAAAATCAAAGCTTCAGTGGCCAAGATATGCTGTTGCTTTGTCCCTAGTATGGGAACAGCTGAATCCTACATTTCCCATAATACAACTCTATAGCATCTTTCATTGTCTGATGTTATATGTCACATTTCAGACATTTACAATTACACTGTTGCACCATCATTTAACTTCTTCCATATTCAACAATCAGTCACCTTTACCTGATTATAACTGATTTATTTTACCGAAAATACTCTGTAGGGTTGCTAAGCAATCGCTCATAAAGTCTGCAGACAACATGCAGGTCAAGAGGCCAGATGGATGAGTGGAGTAAACAAGGAAAAGACAACAGGTTCTGGAGGAGGTGAGTGAAAGAGAGAAAGGAGAGGTTAGGAGAAAATGACAGGCAAGTAAAAGAAAGAGCACGGGCATGAGGGAGGATATGGAGAGGATGAAGTGAAGAGGAAAGAGGGATTTGGCTCGTGAAATGAAAGATGGGGTGAGATGAATCAGGGTGGTCCATGTGAGCGAGCATGTAAGACCCAAAGAATAAGGCACTATAAAACAATTTTGAGGTGTTGTCAGACTTCAGATAAAAGTGTTTCTTTTGAAGCAGTGTGTTTTCTATTAGTCTTGTTGGGTGCTACAGTGTGTGCAAAATGTCTACAGTTTGCACCCCTTGTAGACTGCTCACAAATTCTCCACGCAATGGAAAATCTTGGAAAAACTGTTGAATTGACTAAGCCCTTTACAGCTCTTGATGATTGACTTGGTGGTAAACCATTGAGTAGACAAAATAAACAAAAATATATTTAGCTCAAATGTTCTAAGGTTTATTTGGTTCCAAAGAATAATCGTTTTGATGGCATCTGTGGGCAGGGGGACATACAGAGAAGATTTAGGAGAATCACATGGCAATGATGGCAAATTGTGTCGCTGTAGTTAAGACAATCATGAAGCTGTTCAAAGATGCTACTTTAAAAGATTATGTTTTAGTATTTTCCAATGAATGATCAAGTACAAAACCCTGGAAAAAGGAAATAAAATCCATCCATTGGTGTTAAAGTGCACCACTCTGTGTGTTATTGCCTGAAACAAGAGGTGTTTTTTTTGGGGTTGCGTGCTGAAAAGGTTGAGAAACACTCATCTAGATGATGGATTGGGTGGTAAACTCTTTTCCCCCCGATGACTTTGAGAGTTGTTGAATTCCTCTGGTTTATTGCAGATTTCAGCAGGGATGCCAAACCTTTAAAGCTGCACTAATGACCTAACACACACATATACGTGTATGCTGGACACTCGCTTAACAACAAACACACAGACACACATACACACACACACACCTGTATTTAGTTATGCATGCGCACACTTTCTCTTTTCTCTAAACACACACCCACACATGTCCTCATTATATTTTCTTCACACCAATACACAAGCTACCAAATCCAAATCAGATGCACTTCCCCATCAAAGGAGTTCCCACATATAAACACATTAAACCCACACACAATCTCTCCCTCCCCTCTGTTAACGCCCTTATCTTTTATAGAAGATCAGACTAACAGCAGATACCTGCCTCCATTAGGGCTTTCCAGTCACTCAACAGCAGTATTGTGATACAGGAGAGCAGGCAAGGGGACGCGCTCATTGCTCAGTGGCAGCCTAAGGGAGCACTGCTTCCATCTTGACAGATATCTCTCCTCTAATGTCCCCCAAGAGAGGCCTACCTGCCCCTTTGGTGACTGATGCACAGAGGGAGACAAGAGGGACATGGGGGGATCTCCTGAAAGATTGTACCATAAATTCAAGATGCTTATATACTTTGTAAGTGTATCCTTGTGTCTTTGTGTGTAAGCACCGTGTGTATCCATGACTTGCAGTGGAGTCACACTTTTGTTGACGCCTCATTCAGTTTGGTTTCTGAGAAACATTCGTGTTAGTTAGCTTATTATTTATCACAGAGTACTGTAACACTAAATAATCTGGTTGTAGTGACTGGATGATAGAGAGAATTAAATACCAGTGTTCGTCTTCTGAAACAAAACAAATGACATAGTAGCCGAACCGTACAAAGGTTTCCTTAATATGTCTAATGTAGTTTTTGTGGTAAAAATCATTGTCAGAAGAATTAGGGGTATTACTGAGTCAGGATAGCTGGTTATGTCAGGGCTTCCTTCAGTGTTTTTATAGTGGAGGCGTATGTGAAATAAAGAGCACCCCGCTAACATCAGAATAAATTATAAACTTTTTATTAGATATAATATTGGGCTTATAGCTTCTGGAAAAGCAAGCAGTGGTGCTACATCACACAGCAAAGGCCACATAAGGCCACGCAGAAGTCTGAAGAGCTTGTCTGGTTTTTAGTGATGTGTGTGGTAGAGATGAATGATCATACCATTCTTGTTACAGTTCAGTCCTGGTATAGGTCTTGTTCATGGTCACTTGTTGAATAGTCAGACATTACAGTAGAATGCTGTTCGTCATTTTTTCTAACAGATACTGTATGCTTAACATTCTAAAACACACTCATCTTCTATCCACCATGCATTTTTGATACCTTATATTTAATTTGGAAAAGTTTTAGTTTTAAATCTAAAAGTTAGCTTGTGTCTGTACTTACTGTACTGACCCAAAATTGTATGAAAAATCCCTCTATAAAAGAGACAGTGACTTTGTGACAGCTGTGAGGCAGGATGGAGACAGTGAGAGAGGTGAATTTTAAAATGCACACAAGTCAAAAGCTCCCCAGTGATATATTAATGACAATACAACAGGATGCAACACCATTCTGAACAAAAAGAATAGGTGAAGATTCTTTGGCCCCTAGTGCTCTAATTTGCTGGCTGACTGCAGAAAGACAACACTGTCTCTTTAATGTGGGGAGGGTCAAAGGTCACTGTATTGCATTTGTAAGGTCAGCGGTTGAGGTCACGCTCAGCTCTGGGCCTTCCTGCTGCAGACAGCTGGGTCATGCCACCTACATAGAGTCCAATTATCCCTGCCAGCTAATAACTGCTCAGCTCGTTCCATCGCACAGCACACACGCACGCAAAATCCCCTGTTATACAATGAATGTCTTTCCGTGTGCATACTCGTATCGCTTTTAACACATGCAGACACACCGACCTGTGCCAAGTCTTTAGCACACACAGAAATCCCAAGCGAAAAGACAGCCGACAAAACAAACCAATTTAAATCAGAACAATTCAAAGCAGAACAATACACTTCAGACCAATTCTTGACAGCTCACAAAGTGGTAGAAGGTAGAAGGCTGAATTGAACAATTTTACAGCAGTACATTGGGATAATGCAATTTGGTTCCAATAACAGTCATGATTGTTATACTGTTCTATTATATAAATTGGTATACTGTTGTTATTCTGTATATTGTTATAATAAATTTAGATAATCAGTTATCACCACTGGAAAGTGGAAACTGTCCCTGTGCTACACTCATGGCTTGTACAAAATCACACCCATGGGTTAGGAAGTGTTTTATATTCACTGTCCATAAGGCGTTTTATGAAGCATCCAAAGAGGTTAGCAGCTCCATAGATCAAATGATCAAATCCTGAACTTGACTATGATGCAGCATAGTAACATTCACACTGTGAGGGTGGGTGACCCATTTTAAACAGTGGCTGAAGGAAAAAATACTATTCCCCTGCTTTTATTAATTACTGTTGTTATAGATATGACCATTATTTAGCTCCTTGTCCTTTTCTTCAACTTTGGATGTGCTCAGTCCTTCTTTTCTCCTGTTGCCTCAAAAGTCTTACACCTTTTCTGATATATGACCCCTACTAGCTACCCCCTACCTACTAGGAGCCACAGGTTACATCTGCTGGAAGAACCTTGCTTCGACTGTAAAAATGACAGTGTCCTCTGAGTTAATAAATCTTTCATTGGAATCGGCAATGAGAAGACAGGCCAGTTTTTCCTGTAAGTTTAAACCAGTCCTGCGTTCTTGCTGTTTATGTTGTTCTAAATTCACTCTGTACTTAGCAAATGTTAATTGATGTTTTTAATTGATCGCAAGTGACAGTGACCCTGACATGGATCAGTGAGTCAGCTCTAGTGTTCTCAGAATCAATAACCATACCAGAGTCAGATCTCACCCAGTCCAGGGTAACTCCATTTCTTACACAGAGGTCAGTGGGGTCAGGCCAGTTTGACCACACCCCAATACCAGCAGAATGTAAATTTTGCAGGGTTTCTGAAAGAAACCCAAGAAGTTCAGCTCACCCTTCGCCAGAAGGACCTTATGTCGTCTCATGTCAAAAACAGAAGCACAAAACAGAGCTTCAAGATAGATATTATTGAATTGTTCAGCAGGTGGAAAAAATTTGTAGTGTTATAAATCCCCTCCACTTGAGAAACCAAACCCTCCCTCCGGTTTAGTATGGAATGGAATGTATTTAGTGGTATGAATGTTTAAGCCAAACCACTTACATACCAAGCAGACAAATGTCTTATTTGGTTTACTTAGGGCTTTACATGGTATACATAAATTGGAAAAAAAATTCAAAATTTTAGACAACCTATCGGATAGCCTACCCTCACAGACAGCCTTAGCCTAACCAGCTGTACTGCCAAACCCACATGTAAGAAAAAAATACATAATGCAAGAGAGACAGAGAAGGCCAGAGAGAGGAGATATTTTGAGGTGTATCCTGGTTGTCTGGCTCTGGCTAATGCCCTCTTCAGTGAGGTGGAATGGCACATAAGCTCCCATTAATACAGGAATGAGTTGAATTTAGCTCCGTCTGCCTGCACGGCTGGTCTGGCCAGCCCCCCTGGCTTTCCATGAAGTGTGGGGCGCAACACTTACTGAAAAGCTCTGCGCTGTGCTCCGGCATGCCACACCCTCCTGACACCCCCAGCGCACTCCTTTGTTCTCTAACTATAGCCGAAGCCATGCCAAGGCCCCCCGACTTAAATATTCCACTATAAAACAAGTGATAATGAACATGAAAAGCACCCAGTGCTGCTAGTTGACTGAGCCGCTAAGCACATGCAGCCGTGTGCATACACGCGCACACAATCAGCGTTACATGTATGTGCACGCACAAAGATACATTAAAGGTATACTCACACACTCGTGCAACACAGGTGCACTCATACGCATAGGCAATGTGCGCACAGTGCACACACATAACCCCACTCCACCTTCTGACTGTAGAATCAAAAAAGAAAGTGGAGAGAGGGGATGAGAGGTGTAGAGACCTGGGAGTGGAAAATGATTGATCCGTTTTAAGGGTTCTATAAATCCACCAGCTGATGTGGGTATAAATGGGGGCATGCATGTCTTTCCTACCTGGCAACCCATCTCAGCATCACAACAGGGATATTTATACTGTCCATCCTACCGTAAGACCTTGACAAACCCCTCACATGTCAGGAATGGACAAGGAAATTAGCATGTCGCTTTTTTCTTATTTTCAGAGCGAAGGTTATGTTCCAAGTTCTTGGTGCTTTGTTAGTTGATGTGAAGCATGTTTGTTGATAAAATTAATGTGCTGATTCATGAATGTTACTATTATTGTCTGTGTGTTGGAGTGTGAGTATGGCTATTGATGAGTGGTGAGGGCTTTTACAGTAAGCTGTATGTAACTGACTGTGGAGCGTCTGTACCGAGGGAGGCTCCATGTAAAGGTTGCCTGTTTCTGGAGCTCCCTGGAGTGCCCAGGCAGCCAGGCACCTTTGACCAGGACTAGGCCCCCTCAGGCCTTTGCACACACAGGCACACACACACACACACACACACACACACACACCTCTCTGTGGGCCCCCCACTCTCCCTGGGGTGAGATGAGCCCACCAAGGCCCCTCCTGGAGCTGTTCCTCCAGCAGCCCTGGATCTCCACCTCTCTTACCAACTGCTCCACACAGACATGGCCAAAAGCCAGGGGACGCCACTGTCGGGATCAGGGTTTGAGGGTGGTGGAAGATATGTGTGTCTATGCATGTGTGTGTAAGTGTGCACGTGCCTTTATACGTGCATGTGTGAGTGTGTTTTTGCGTGTGTGTGTGTGTATATGCGCAGAAGGGGGGTCTATCCCCAGACACAAGTTTCTCAGTTTTTTGGAAAGTCTCTGGCCCACCCAAGAGGAAAGAGTAGGAGGAGGAGGTGGTGGGGGGGAGGGGACCGAGGCCTTGGGGGAACAAAGCCTTATTTCAAACTTGCCGAAAACAGGGGTCTTTATGCTGTGATGCTGGGGCCCCCTCCTATGTAGGGAGATGTTATCGCAAAGATGCAATATCCACCTCGGCATAGGGCCGGGGGGGTGGCTGCATAGGCCTCCAGTGTTACACTAAGTACCCTGGGGCACTGACCTCACTAATGAAGTCTCCCTTGGCTGCTGCTACCCACTACTGTACTCTCCTTTGTCTTTCACACGGGGATCTCTCACTCTATTTGTCTGTCTGCCTTTCTGTCAGCCTGTCTGGCTGGCTGCTAACAACAGCTGTGTGTGTGTGTGTGTGTGTGTGTGTGTGTGTGTGTGTGTGTGTGTGTGTGTGTGTGTGTGACCGTTGCTCATATTTTGTCTACTTTGATAGTCTGTTTATATAGCTTATTGTTAGTCTGTTTTGTCATTGCATGGTGATGTTTGTTTGTTTTGTCTGCCATCTTGGATTGCTCCATGATCCTTTCTTTGAGTTTGAATGTCTGTCTTTCTTTCGTCTATCTGCACGGCTGTCTCCATCGCTTGCTTTGAAGTGTCTCCCTGATTTACTGTCCGGCTGTCTCTTATAGTCCTTTTGACTTTGAAGCTTTCGGTTATCTAACCATTGAAGCCTCCTATTTTACTCACTGTGACTTTTATATGTGGCCTTGAGTTGCATTTAAAGACGTTACACCAGCTCTTCAGGGAATCCACAAGTGGGAAAAGGGAAATTTGATTTTGTGAGATGGGGATCAGGGGAAAAGCACAATTAAAGTGGACACCCCACATTCCTGTGTGGAGCCAGTGGCCTGGGGATAGGATTTGCTCAGTTTTCCTGACAGCTTGGAAATCCCACCACTCCACGGCTTGATCCTCATCTCAGCTTGCATCTTCTGTCGCAACCCAAAATTTAAAGATCGAAAATAATATTCATTTAGAGGAGAGACAGAAGAGCGCTTTGAGAAATTTGTGTGAGCTGCAGAGATGTCAATGACTTGGAGGCTGTGAGACCAGTTGACAACTTGATTTCACTATAAAAACACATTAATACTTGTGATGTTTTTGTACAAATTCTGGATTTAACACACACCAGTGAATCATAAGAGGGACTGGTGGTTAGCAGTTCCTTGTACTTGTTTGTAACTATTTCTAAAGCTCTGCCATCTTTGTCATAAGTTTGAAAATGGTAAAATCCAAACTCTACAATAGCACTATTTTGAATTAGATGGGTCTTTTATCCCAGTGAGTTTTATACAGTCATCATATAGGATGCCTCCTGTTGATGCTGCCAAGCTGTCACTGGTCTCTGAATCCACCAATCACTCAAGGGTGTGGCACCCCTTCTTTGAGGCACCGAGCAAAGAGAGCAGGTCTCTCTGCAACTCCACAATGCCCAGCCCCTAGAGAGCCAAAGTGGAAAGTTTGCTTTAGCACCCACTGGGTTAGAAGATGAAAGAGCTTTGGGATGACATGGGTCTATGGTTGGGGGACGAGGGGGAGCACTGAGCACGGGGGGGCTTATATCTCTTTATCCTGTCTGGCGTGCTGTGGCTGGGCTCGACCCACATCAGCTGTCCACTTTTCTCCGCCTGTCAGTCGCCGTGCAGTCCAAAGCTGTCCTGTCTGCTGATGGATTACCTGGGCGAACGAATGTACCCCTTCATCCCCTTTTGCTCAGAATATACAGCTCGCCCTACCCCGCCTGAAAGCCCTCACCTGAGCACCCCTGCATGGCCCTGGGGTGCAGTTATAAAAAGATGAAGGGGTCTGGAGCTTGGGTTGGGTGGGGCTGGACTAGGGCATTGGCAGGGGTTTGTGGGGGACTGCTGTAGCGTTGTTTATGGGGGCTAGCCAGGATTAGTTGGCGGCTGGTGGTTATTGATTCAATTTGAGATGCTTTTTTATCTGCAAGCCGCCTAAGGCCAGCGCACATGCTAGCTTCCTCCAATGGGCCCTAATCCCTGCTGGTTATAAAAGGAATATGCCTTTGGTGGCGGAGGAGATGCTCTGAATGCCTGTGCTGCAGCAGAGGAGGCATCTGTCATGTGTGTGTTTGGTTGAGCCGGCACTGGGATCAGGGGGGCTCGGCATGTTGGCTGCAGGTTTTAGCTGGTGCTGAGAGCTAGAGTAGAGAATGAGTCGGCGTACCTTTGGTATGCACTCACTGTTTGCACTGCTGGTGGTATCCAGGTCTCCAGCATTAACATGCATGCATGTTGTAGTTTAACTTGCAAATCAGAAGAGCCATGAGGCCACATTTTTACCTCAGCCTCACAAATGTGTGATCAAGTATTCAGTTAGTCATTTGTGATTAAAGTAAAAGGGGAACTGGGAAAAAGAGATATAATTCCATAAAATGCCTTACACTTGTTAATCTTATTGCAAAAGGACAAATTGACTCATATCTTTACAATAGTGGGAGAATGAGTGAAAAGAAAGAAAATGAGTGACAGGCACCAGAAGAGAGTGAAGGGCAGAGACCAGAGGTTAATGAGAAGACCAACAGAGGCTGATGGATAATGAAAGAGTGATTCAGCTCTTTTTCTCCTCCCCTCCCTCACTTTTGTGTTTATTCTGAGATTGTCATTTGTCATTGGTGGAGGGGCCTTTCTTTCTCTCCTGCGACAGCCAGCTCCAAATCATGCACAGACAGATGGAGGGGCCAGCAACTCAAATAGAGATGCGATGGGGGAGAACCAAGGCCAGCATCCCACGTTTGATGTCTCTCCCTTGGGCCTCATCCGCTCTGTCACCCCCCTGGATGGCGCTGACAGATGGAACCTCGAGACACGAACCCACTTGGGACAGTTATACAGAAGTATGAAACAGAAGGAGGGATTGTGAGGGAGCGTGAAAGATGAATGGCTTGATGAATGGAAGTTGATGTATGAAACAATGTGGAAGGCAAGAGCATCTCACCATTTCAGCCTTTCATCATGCATGATGAATGACTCAAATTTCGTGTACCTCAGTGAGCATTGTGTTAATTGATAACACATTTTCACTTACAGAGGTAGCCGTCAATAAAGAATGTCACTGAACTCAGAGGTTCCCTGTCTTGGTCATCAGGTACCGCAGTGTTATTGGTGCTCTTCTGGCCATTTGTTTGGAATGACAACCGGCCTGCAGAGCTTGAGATAAAGGGTACAGAATCACTGATCTCACCATTTCTATTTTGCTTCATTATCTTTGACTACCAATTTCCAGTGGAGTCCTATTCAGCTGAATGTTTTGTGTACAGCATACCATATACGTCAATTGTGTTAGTCGTAGTGTAGTAGCTCCAGTAGTAGTAGAAATGGTAGTTAATGCATGCTGCTGTTAGAGAGTTGATAGTTCTACAGGTAACCACTAGAGGCTGACAAACTGCTGTGACCAGCCACAGCTAATGACTACTGTATTGCAACGCCACACAAATTAAAATCATACAATCAAATAATGCACACATTGATTTTCAGCATCCACTCTCATATAAGCAAACCACTCACCAGCTTCAAGCAGGATGTAATGAAGAGAGCCTGAGATTTTTTATTTCCACTCTGAAATAATTTCAGGCTTGACTGGAAGTCTATTTGTCTGACTTTTGAATCGTTTGTTAGGAGGACAAGATACATTCACAGATACAAGTGTATGGCTGTACAGCTCTATAGTCCTGAAAGTGTGCTCTTAAATAATGGACAGGAACTGAATTTTCATTTAACCTCATTTTACTACTCTGCTCACCACAATTAACAGGATTTCCTGGATACGTAAAAAGGGGATGATGTAAGGTGATTGCACTTATCCTTGGTAGCTGCCAGAAGACGGAACTGAACTCTGTTCAGTTTCCTCTTTCCGTTCATATCTGTGCTGCCAGCATCATGCCTGTATGAATGGATAATTGTTGTTGTGTCTACCTCTTGCCCAATATGGAATTTGAGAAGCTGGATGCAGTGCAGGGGACAGTGACAGTGCCAACCATCTGGGGCTTTCACCTGCCACCCTGCCCATGAGCCAAGCAGGAGACCTGGATGTTAGAGGCCTGAGGTACTGAGGCCAGCTGCCTGGAACAATTCAGCCATTCTCATTTCCAGCTACCTAGGTGCAAGAAACCTGCTTTTGGTTTCCTCTGTGGCTTGGATGTCAAGCCCACAAGGAATTACTGTAAGAGAGAAACTCACAATTTATATATTGTGAATAAATGTTCTGCTTTTTAGTAAACATGCTTGTGCACCTTTTTTGCACAGATGCACAAGATAAGAATTTTGCATCCATCTCAACATACATGGTTTTTGCCAAGTAGAGATGGTGTGCAGTTTTCTCTACTCCTTTACCAAACATGACCAAACAAAGACCCTGAGTTATGACCTCTACCAGTTTTCCTACTCGCTACTACCCTGCAACCCAAACTCCATTTGCTCGCTTGACTATGAACTTGAATAGTTTTTATTTAATGTCAATTGTCTTTTGGATAATCACCTTATAAAGTCATGGGGCAGGCTATCATACAGGGAAAATAATTAGGTGCTACTGTAAATGCATCTCAAGAGACGCACCAAACAGCTTTCTCATTGACCTTGATATGAGCCTGAAATTTTATAGGCTGGCAGTATATTTCTTTCATATTTTGCTTCCAAATCATGTTTTTTAACTTTATTTTAAAGACATAAGTAGATAAGCTGCTAGCTTTATCCACGTCTGTTTTACTTTCCTGTCCATGTTGAAATGCACATAGGTGGCTAAGCACTGACATCTTTGCAATGCTGCAACAAAGAGATAGTAGAATCTGTCGCAAGTACATGTTACATACTGCACAGTTAATCAATGTTGATGAATTTGTGGGCGATGTATCCCACAGTAAGAGACAGATTTTGTCCCTGCTCATGTGGTGGAAATTGGGATGCCTGGCCACTGTGTTCATGTTGGGGCCAAGGGGCAGGTCAAGTTTAGCTTCCCTGGCCTTTGCAGCCTGGAGCTCATTTAGCCCCCCTGTATTATGTACTGTATTTGTCTGCCCTTTCTGATTGCTGCTGCAAGCCCTGTGGAATGTAGAGCACTTATGCACAGTTGTCATTGCAGTCTCATTCCAGAAGCTGCATTCAATGGGACATGTAGGTGTGTGTGTGTCACATCCACTGTCCCTATCACTGGACAAGAGTGTGTGTCACTGAGTTCAAGTGTTCTGTACACTTGTAAATTTAAGTCTAAGAGCAGAAGTTTGTTTTTGTACAGTTTATTATGTATATATCTCTCTCTCCCTCTCTCATGTTCTCTCTGTCTTTTCTCTCTCTTTCCATTGTGCCAGGCCTGTTTAAACCTGGACCTGTTTTCCATAGTTATAGTAGCTAGACCCTTGTCTCGCCCATAAACATTCCTTGTTTTGGAAGTCATGGACCAGACATGAATAAATTAAAGTGCTTGCATCCCATGTAATGGGAAAAACTCCCAGCTATTATAGCCAATGTCTTGCAATTCTTCCATTTGCTCCGAACGTTAAAATGAGAGAACCTGTGAAGTGAAGTTATTTGCACTGGAAGTTTCTATATCGTACAAAACATACAGTGGACAGGAATTTTCTCACATACACGCTACCCCAAAAACATGCAGTGGAACACAGACTCACCAAACATTACTGTCAAAAGAGCTGCATGGGAAATCAACAAGATCAAGACATACAGTAAGTTGTTGTTGGGATATATATTGAATGTGAAATCACTTGGCAAGAGGTGATGTGTGGTGGTGGTGGTGGTGGGTAAAGCAGGTATGGATGGCAAGAAAGTGAAAGAGAGAAACAGAGTACTTATTCAAGTCCTCTTTACCTCGACCTTTACGCCTGTACCCCACTCACTCACCCAGGCAGTATGCAGTAAGTACATAGTAATCAAGTGATGATGCAAGAGCAGGCTTGGATGCCCCTTTCCCTCCTACTCTCTTCTGCCCTCCCTTTCCTCGCCTCACTCTTTCCTCTCTCAACAACCCCCCAAACCCCTCCTCCTGAACTGACATGGCACCCACCAGGCCGGGGACCAGGCTGGGGATTCTGAGGTGGCGCCCAGACTCGGATTATTTACAAGAGCTGTAGCGCTGCAGAGACTGTGGTATTTCTTCTTTCAAATGCCTGGGATAGAAAGGCATGTTATGGGGAACACAGAATCTCTAAGGCCTGTTGCTCTCTCTGATTCTTTATCTTCCTTCTTTCTGTTGCTCTCTGTCTGTTTTTTGCAAAGTAGCAAGACTGACACAGTCTTAGTCACTCAAGCAGTCTCACATGCTTATAATAATGACAAACACTCATATGCTTTGTATTTAAACACACAGCTATAACTTAACAGTTTCTGGTATGAGATTAAGAGGGAGCATGTTCTAAAGTTTGGTGCAGATATTACACTTGCTCTTGCTTCTCTGAAACATTTCAATCTAGGCCTCTCCTGGGTCGCCCCTGTTGACCACCAGTGCTCCCAAAGCTCCTGGTATTACTTCTCTAGCCTTTTGTGACAAAGCAAAATGTTCTCCAGACTCTGTGACTGCTACTGGGCAAGGCACCTGAGCCAGCCTGCATGAATGCTTCTGCAGGGGATGGTGAGCGTGGCATGGTAGTGGGGTGCAGATAGGGGAAATCACATGGATGTGATCCGGCATTGATGCCATGTTCCACATGCCCAGAATAGCCAGCCGTTCACGGATATCTCAGTACGCACAAACACTGTAAATTAGAGGCCTGCAGGTGGCAAAAAGGGTTGTAAAGGGAATGGGGTTGGGGGGACACCGGGCTTTGGAGGAAGAGGGTTGATGGGATTTGAGGCTGACTGTGGGGTGGGGGTTGTTTCTGGGGAGTGTGAGGCAGTGTGGAGTCAGCAGGGGTCAGATTTGCTGTCTTGGGTATCAGCATCCGGACACCGATGCCAAAACAGCACAAACTGGAGAAACGATTAGACGAAATGGAGAGATGGAGAGACCTCCAGTGTGGGTCACGCTGTTTCACGGCTACTGTAGCCCCCTGGAGAGATGAAGACATGGCAAAAAGGGAAAGGAAGGGGCTGGAGAATGAGACAGCAAAGAGGAAGGAGAAAGCCTTGGCGTCAGTCGGGGGTTGGGGAGGGGTATGTTATGACATGGAAATCCCAGCCTGTTGGTCATGCTGGTCTGTGTGGAGCTTTGAGCGGCAGGAAGGCCTCAGTGTCCAGCCTGGCTGCCTCCTACCTGGCGCTGGTTGGAGCCAGGATACAAGGAATGAACCTGTCACTGACTCCTGCTTGTAAACAAACCAAATACCGTGGGAAAGATGAGGTGTGAAGCAGAGGATGTTGCTGTCTCCATGCCCTGTCTCTCTCTCCCTCTTGCTCTCGCTCATCAACCCCCAACTTTTTCCTCTTGTGTCAGCGAGAAATCAAAT
Organism: Maccullochella peelii; assembly: GCA_002120245.1. NCBI lineage: Eukaryota > Metazoa > Chordata > Actinopteri > Centrarchiformes > Percichthyidae > Maccullochella > Maccullochella peelii. The sequence continues at coordinate 43,712 of LKNJ01000989.1, forward strand.
ACCACCCCCTTCCTTCACTGATGTCCTGAACTCGTGAACTTTCTGAAAACCATGTGCCGTTTTATTTGTTTGCCACGTGAACTATTGAGGTGAGCAGAAAGCTGGAGCTCAGCTCCTCATGCCTGAAAGAGACTCTCAAAATGAATCTTCAATTCAAGAGCTCATTAACCACATAAAATGATTCAATTCCTGCCTGCCATTCTTAATGATTCATGGATTTGAATAACTATTATAGTTTCTGTAGTTTCAACATTTCACCGTGTGCCCCATAGTTTAACATGTTTTCTTCCCTGATAAATATAGATTTCTGTCCTCGGTTCAGCATGTTGTAGTTTGAGAGTTCCAGCTAGTTTACTCTTTTAATAATAAACCAGTGTACCAGAATAGGCAATATTGCGGGTCTCTATGGCAACCACTGGTTTTGCTAGATAGAGAATATGGCCATCAGCAGCCAGGGAGGCAGGCAGGCAGACATTTTTAACCTTGACATCTTTGGAGAGATACCATTACAAGTTAGTTCAAGACTTCCCATCGCTAACCCAGCCATGAAACCCACTCTCAATGTTCTATCCAGTTTTGGATACATGTCTTTTTTTCTCCCTCCTCCTCCTTTCATCCCCCTCTCCCCAACAGGTCTCACAAACACAGCCTGTCATTTTTAATAAATGCTTGAAACTAAGCACTGGTTTTTGTTCTGAAGGATCTAGAAATGACTAAGCAATGGCTGGTTGCAAAGACACTCTGGAGAGGCCCTGGGGTGAGGGAATGGAGCTGGAAGGAGGAGCTGGCCCCCAAGACGCCTGCAAGCCGTCGGGATACACACTGGCCTGGCCACAAAAATGAGCCTCTGGCCAGTGTTGGCCGCCCCTCTGGCTTTACACAAATACACTCTCACTGACACACGCACACACCAGTGGAAAAGTGTGACTGGAGGTGGCTGAGGAGCATGTAGAGAGGAAGAAAGATGATGGGAGAATTTGGGAAATATAGGGTGGAAGTGGAGGGCTGGGGTGTTGCAAATTCATTCATATTTCTCCCCCTCCCTGTACGAGCAAGCCAAACCTCACTGGGTGAATCAGTGTTCCTCGTAAACAAGCCGCAAGCACACAATGGCGCCTCCAGCTCTAGAGAGTCAGAGAGAAAGAAATGGGTGCACTGAGAAAAGAGAAGAAAAGAGAAAACAAGTCACTGAAAGAAGGCCAACTTCCAGACTGACATGCTGGTGAGGGGAACACACTCAGCAAAACAAACAGAAATAAATAAAACGGCAAAAAAGTAAAGTTGTCCAGGGTAATATTAAGATGCTTACATGATTGTAAATGATCCTGACCCCCATCTATCATTTGTGGCTGTGGATATCACGTCAGTGCCAGTAGCTCTGCTCTCAACCAACAGCCACCTTCAGTCTCAGATTATCTAGGATGTACATCTATATTGAGGCTTTACAATGAAATTGTATTGGCTTGGCTGTGGCCTAAAATGCTTTCTCATATGTGACAGGAGCCCACCTCATGAGAATCTAATTCAGCAACATAAACATACAATGAAATTGTAATTGTTTTGTGTATTGCAACATATATCATTCATGAGCCAAGCCAAAATCAGACCCTTGGTGGCTTGCAGAAAGCCGTACACTCGTCTTACCATCGTATTTTAGTCTTCATGATTGCACACAAAAGTAACAGGACCCTCTTAGGACTAATGTATTCAGATTACAGGCAACTATGGCTTATTACCATTCTGTGGGGGAAGTGGGGCTCATTTGCAGTATTTGTTCAGTGAATGTCTTAATAGCGGGAAGGGGAGGGAGCCTTGTGCTTCCTGCTGTGCGAGCTGTGATGCTGCAGGAGAACTGTAGCGTAGCAAAAATATTAACGACTCGTTTCCCCCTCACCTGGAAGACGAAAGTGGAGCTAATCCAGATACATCAGTGCTAATAGCCCAAATAAATCACTTGTGAACTCACTTTGTGGCATGTTGTCTTTTGGAGGAACAGATATGGAAAATCAAGCCATGGTCTGGTACTCATGAAAGGAACATACTTTTCTTATGTTTGAACTTCTTTAAAATCTCTTTGTTGCTTCAAAGTATATACTCTAATTAAACATCTAAGTTTTTTTGTTCTGAGTGGTAATGGCTTACAGGAAGGTTCAGTTCTTGACATGTCAACAAACACCACACCATCAACTTTTGTGTCACATTCCCTTGACTCAACTTGCATTCCATGTTCCTTCGCTACAATTATACACACATGCTCAAGTGCAGTGATTCTGTTAGTAATAGTGCTGTGTGTCTTTGTAGTGGTGAGTGGTGGTGGGGCTAAATTAAGTCAATATTTAGATTTCAAGCTGACGTGGCTGTGTGCTATTACACAAGAAATGCTGTCATCTTCAATATTGAAATTTGTGAAATCTTTACACCAATCCAATCGCTGAATAATCAAATCTGGCTGCAGGGACTGCAGCTTTATTGCCCAGCTTAGCATAAGCAGGCCAAAATCAATGTTACTCTGGTCTAATTTACTGAAAAACAAAAACAGCCTAAGCGTAAGTGTTAAGTGGTTTTTGGAAAGTTGGGTACCAAGTTTTTGAGATGAACTAAGCCGTTTCCTTTGATATTAAGAAGCTTTATCAGGAGGCAAGATGCCATTTTATGGAGCAGTTTTGATGTAGATTCTAAATTGACATAATGAAATTCTGGCAGGACAGGCCAGAAAACTTCCCCTTTTAGCTCTACATTAGCACTGCTAATTTGCGTTATTTGCGACTTACCAAAAAACTGCCAAATGACACTGTCACTTACTGGCTAACACACCATGCTGTCAAACTCAGCATCCTTCCAGTGAAACCTTTTGCTACACCAAATGTGAAGCATGAAAGGGTTGCTGTGTAGCGCTGTTCCTTTCCTCTGGACTCTCCATTTTTGTTGCTGTATGATGGAGTCTGTGGCAGTATATTTAGGTGTACGGTTTGGGACAGGAAGAGGGGAAGCGCTGAGGTTATTTGATTGCTTCATTATGGTCATATATATGGCCATATATTTATGTATACTTTGTTATGTATGTCATTACATGTACACCAGTGAGTGTTTGTTTGTTTGTGTGCATGTGCTTGTGTGTGTGTGACTGAGTAAAGAGGGCTCAGTGTTTGGACCACCCTGTGAGCTGGGCTGAGTGACAGCATGGGCCTCAAGACTCTTGCAGTGCACACACACAGGCGCACACACTCAAGCACATACAGTACTCAAACACACACGTCAGCGAGCTCATTTTTCAACATGTTTTCTACTCTATTAATGTCTCATGACCAAATACATATCATGCTCCAAAGCAAACATGCAGTATTAAAATGAAATAAATCACGCTGGGATGAGGAGAGAACACACACTCTCTGGTACAACATTGTACCGCCCAGTAGTACCACAGTGAATATACCAATGTACCTGCTGTTTTAACCCTACCCCTCTACCCTATATGTCTCAACACCTGATTTGAAAAGACAGGTCAAACATTATTAAGGTGCTTTAGAAATATTTTCTCTGTCTCTGTGAATTTGGGGAATAAAGTAAATGTGGTGATGACATAAAGCTAAATTGAAATGAATTGTTACTTATTTTCAGACCGTTTTGACAGTAATTTCCCATTAGTCACCAGTTGTTTCTCTTTATTACGACGTTTTGCGTGTAATGAATAGAGGCATGAGTCCAGATATCCACCACAATGAAGTGCTAGCCTTGCTAGCAGCGTATGTTTAGGCCCCCAGTCAGAAATTCAAAACAGGTCAGGCTGTGATGATGTCATTCATATCAAAGGCTTATTTTTCTTCCTAACATTTCTTTTTAGTCGTTGGACGAGTGTCCGTGGCCCGACCCCATGCTATCATGTAGAGCGCGCACACACACTCACATACACTTGTGGTTTTGCTATACTCACGAGGACATTGGATAGGCCGACATTTGCTATACAAGTGCTATGCAGAACAACAACATTGGCATATTTTGACAAGATTGGACATATATATTAGGAAAAAAATGTGTCCTGTGCAAATTTTGTGATTATCTTTGTTGTTGTTTTTTTGTATGTGTGTGTGTATGTCAGTTTTTCCTTCTCATCTAAATCTAATGCTTGTGTTGTTTGTCCATCCAAGACAAGACTAGTGGAGAAAATGACCTTTTTGCCATTTCAGTGAACCTTAAACTTGCAGCACACATTTTTGCAAGCCATGGCAGTTAGGTACCTCCGTAGTGTCATATTGAACGGGGGGAAAGCCTTGAATTCATCCAAATATGATGTCAAATCCTAATTGTTATGATAGTAGTTGTCAGTTAATCAAACCGCAGTAAACTATTCCCTTTACTTTAAAAGTGCAGCGTGTAACATTTGTCATAATTTATCCCATGTAGCTTAATTAATTTACTGTATTTTAGCATGCATACCTAGAAGAAGCTCAAAACAAATGTCATATCTGATATAACCATCTGAAATCAAGGCCTGTGAGCCCAAGTTGCATCTTGCAAGTACAGTCCTCTCAGCATTTAGAGAAAGCTAAATCCTTTTGTTGCAGTCAGGTGGTCACCTCAGGACACCATTCTGGCTAATGCCTTATCCCTTGGATGTCTGGAAAGGAAATAAAGGTTGGAAACTTTGATACACTTTTTGTGGAATTGTTAATAGTCTCTGGATCCATGACCGTGACCATGACATCATTGAAGAATCACTAGTCCTTGGACCTCAGAAAAATATGCTGTTATCTGGTAGTTATCAAGAGAAAGACCATAATTTCAAATGTTTTCAAAAAGAGCATCTTACAATTCAACCTGTTCCCATAATTGCCTCATTCCAATACAGATTAATAACTATAAATTACATGACTGTGATTCAGGTGTTACAGGAATAATTGAAAATCCCAATGCGAGAAATCCTTCTTCTATGAATGTCTTCTGTTGTTAGATAATAACTGTACTGATACCGAGTCTCAGTCTCAATGCTTATAGTTTAATGATATTATTGCATAGCGGAAGTCCTAAAAATAAGACTGCTGCGGGGCAACTAATCTAGCAACTGATAAGCCAGCTGTCTCAAATGAGAGGCTGGCATTGCTAAATGAGAAGCCGATGGGAGCTTTCTCTTATTACTCTCTAACTCATACAGTGGATCCTTGCTATTGGGCTGTCCCTCTGGATCAGCTAACATATAAAACATTAGACAGTATTGAAAAAAAAACACCACAGCTTGACTGTCACTGTCATAATTCATACTTTTGGCACCTTAAACTGGGATAGGGTCTTACAAATGTTCTATTACACCTACACGTTCATTTTAAATACCAGTATTTTAGTCACATGCACTGCTATAGTTTCTGGTGTCTCTCTGTTGTTAGACACACACCATTTTATGTGAATATTACTGTCCTTTCCATCAGTGCACTCAACTCCCAGTAATTAAACAGAGATCTGAACACTTATTAAAGTCTTTTGATAGATGGCTGACTCAATCTGAAAAGAGCTTTGCAAAGTGTGGCAGAATGGGCAGCTGTTTGCAGTAGCAGAAAGGGAAGGGAGGAGAGACATTGGCTTGCTGGTTGGCTGGCGGACTGACTAGGGACATCAAAGAGGATGAAGCCAGCTCTGAGCTGAGCTCTCTCCAATGATTAAAAGCAGGGGCCACAGTAACGTCTGGATGGGCCATTTAAAACTAATGAGGGAAAATAAATAGAGCCATGGCCATTGGCATGTGTAGGTGGAGTGAAAATGTGTGTGCGTATGTCAGTCTTACTATCTTTGAGCAACAAACAACATGTGTGTGCAAGTTACTGGTAATATGGCAGAACGTTGAAGGCATGAAGCATAAAGTAGGCAGACATCACTGAGCACCAAACGTTGCCTTTCAACTAAATCCAAATTTCGTGAATTGTGTGACGCACAGTAAAGTTTTCACAGGCAAGGTCTGCCTCCTCATTGATGTGTCACTGCCTGTGGATCTATTCTTAACCCCAGAATTGATCTTTAAAGTCATATGCTGATAATTATCGCCAACATACTTTACGTTAAAATTGACTCACGCTATGCCACTGTGAGTGACTGTTTATAGTGCTGTGTGGTACGCTCTGAAGGATGTACTGTAGGCAGGAGGCATTTGATTTTATGAATGAGTCATGTTGCTCTGGATCATTTGTCCTTTCCTCATGCTGCTGTGACACACGCAAACAGGAACAAGCGCAGAGTGAGGCGCGTGATAGTAAGTGGAAGTGAAGTGCTGACATGGGCACATCAATTTACAGAGAGTCTGTGGGGCTGACAACAAAACCATGCGTTGTGATTCATCAAAGGTGAAGGTTGTTACTGGTGTCTATAAGTAAATTGTGTACGTCATGAGTGACATCAGTACTGGACGCATTAGTCATCATAATTAGCTACATTTACTTGCTAGGAACTTATTTTTGATTCTTAGTTTTCTTCGATTCCTTAACTTTTTTTTACTATTCTGCTTCTGTTTCTCTTACTACATTTTTCATTTTCTTCTGCATTAATTTATCCTGGCCTTTTCGTCTTAGTTTCTAATTTGCAGCTCTCTTCTTCTTTGTCTTCTTTTTCCCTTGTTGTCATCATCTTTTCCATGTTCAAAGCGCAGCTTAAGCAAAGGCACAGACTGCAGAGCTCCTACAACAAGCCATAGTTTTCTTTGTTGATAATCCAAGTGCTTGGCTGGATGATAGTACCAAAAGCCAACCCATCTTAACGGATTCCAGGCCCCTTTCACAATGTGACTTTTTTATTATTACAAGTTGCATTTAGTGTCAGAGTTGAGTTATTTCTCAATCCAGTGCTCTTCCAAGATCTAATGGGCAATTATCTGTGGAGGAGAAGTTAATGGGTGTCCCATTTCACAAAGTCCCCAGTTATTTATGTCAATGAGCGCCATTGTGTGGAAACGTGGCAGACCCGTGCTAACCGCTCGACTTGTTTAGATTTTCTCTATGGAATCCCACACCCATTGTAAGCCAGCACTAACCACAAGACCAATCCGTGTGTGTGTGTGTGTGTCGGTACATGTGTCTGTATGTCAGTGTGTGTGTGCGTTTAATATGTGAGTGTGTATAGACCAATGTAACATGTACATTTTATGCAGAGACATGATGAAAGTATATACTGACAGACAAATACGCACGCACGCACACACACATTGGCCACCCCAGTACACACAAACCCATATAAACAGACATCCCGCCTCCCACATACACCACACACACACTCACCACAGACACTTACACAAGCAGAGCCGTAGACCTACCACCACATACCCAGACACCCCCCTACACACACACGCACATAGCTAGAGACCCACAGCCACATATGCAGGCATCCCCCCGAACACACACACACACACACACACACACACACACACACACACACAGAGAACCAGAGACCCACCACCAACATCAACACCCACAGACTCAGGCTTGGTGACATCATGGCTTGGATGACAGCACGTCTTCCTGCCCTATTAGTCTGATTGTAGGTGGCTCCGCCGCAGTGATTTATGGGTAAATATCCATAGTCTCTCTCTGCTGTGTTGATTTATGAGCCATGTTTTGGTCCCTTTGGTCCCCAGACCACAAGACTTGGGAGGGGGAGTCCTGTACAAATAATGACATTGTAAAACTGGAGACAGAGGGAGAGAAGACCCGCCCTGTCACTCTCTCATCACCCGGTGCTGTTGACATGTTTTGATTGGTCAGTGAAATCAGGAAGCACGACACATGAATGTGTGATGCCAGTAACAACTTTCTCTTCCAGTCATCTTGTAGTTTTCTCTCTTTGCATACACCTGCCCATCTGTAAATGTGTACCTGTTTGGCTAGCTGTCTCCCTTTGCATCTGTCTCCCTGTTAGCCATCCAGTCTTTCTGTTCATTTGTTTTCCTATTGATGTAATGTCTTTCTGTCTTTCAGCTCTCCTTTGTCATCTGTTTTCTTTCCCTCTTTTGTCTTTGCCTCAGTTTTTAAGAGCCCTATTAATTCTGTCTAACACCACAGTGGAAAATGGATTAGCACCAGAAAGAAAGAAAAGAAAGAAAGAAAGAAAGAGAACACACTGATCACCCTTGCATTCATTTTTGTTCTATCTTTATGGAACATATTACTGTTAAAAAAATTGCGTAGTAAATTATTTGAGCTCTTTGGCTTATGAAACCTTTATATGAAACCCCAAAACACCTTGTGGTGATTTTCGAAATGTTTTTGCCCAACAATTTTTAAAATTTTTGTCAGCTTAACAACAACAAGAAGAAGTCTGGCTATAATTACACCAAGAACTACTGCACATGAAGTATTGGCAAGTTAAAAACTGTTAATGCTAATTTACTGGCCAATTGTTGCTAGTTGGAAGAGTTGTATCTCAAAGCTGTTCTACCTTTTTGTCTATAAGCACTATAGCTGTTTTATTTTAATGAATATCCTTTTACTTGGAGACATATTTGCATGTTTTTATTGCTTGTATTGCTTTTCTCTTCCTTCAGCAGCAAAATATTTGTCTAGCAAGTCAGTGGAACATTTTTCTATTACTGTATATAATATAATATTCATTCTGAACACTCACAGTTAAAATCTAACAGTAGTTTAATGATTGTATATATAACTGCACTTTAATTATTATTATTATTAGCGGTAGTATTACATTGTTGTTGTGGGGAGGCTTGGCAGTGCATAGTGTGTATCCAGGCACACTCTCCTCCCAGGAGTCTGCATAGGACGGATGCACTGAAAGGCCACCAGGAACCCACTGAGAGCCCTTCGAGGAAGTCGCTAAATGTGTGTGTGGATCTGTGCATGTATGAGAATGAGTGGTGTGCGTGTGAATGTATTGGGATGTGTGTGTAATTGTGTGCGAGTTATAATTAGAACAGCTTCACCTGACTGACAGGTGTTGGGGACAACCTGCTATGGCCCCTCAGTGGTGCATGCTGGGTGCCTGCACCTCCTCTAGTCTCAGGCCCAGAAATTGGCAGGTGCTTTTTACTGTAGCCGAAAGCAAGGGTGGATGGAGGATTGATAGACACAAGTAAGAATGGAAGGATAAAAAAAGAAAGTATGACAGTGTTTCCTGTGTATCCTTTCAGAGCAATACCAGCGTGTTTGACATTTCCAGCAGCTATGAGTAATGTTCCTTATACCACTCAGGCTGCACAGTGCTCACTCACTGGACAATGAGGTGGCAGAGATTTGTGTGCGCCCACAGCCAGACACTGAAAACACACAGTGAATGCCAACAACATACACACACATACGGTCTCTCATACATACACATATAGACACAGAGACTCACCCACAGCAGTTCTCCGTAGTCTCACTAAAGGTCACCAGCCACTACGCACAATGTAGATTTCATCGCTAAATTGATTCATATTGATGTTCTCCAGAGCTAAAAGTCTGAGCTGGTGGGCTGCTACTGTAAGAGGAAGCATGATTTGCCTACTGGTCATAACCAGTGCTCTCCACACTGGTTTTCATCTGTCTGATGACCGAATCTTTTAAACTGATACTCAACCTGTGAGTCAAGAACTCATTGTTATGCGTCTACCAGCCCGCGTAGACGATGCACCTTGAGGTCATTGCCTGACACCACTTTTCATTTTTACAGCATGTGTTGTGATCCACTGGTCAAAATATTCCACCACTGACCTGAAAACCTGTTTGTTTTCAGCACCTGCCATAAAATGAAGTGAAACTATTACTTTATTGAATTAACTACAATTTCGTTTTATACAATTCCTTGTCATCACATGCACCAAAAGTATGAGATTCGCTTGCTTCTCTCTGCACAGCTGCTAGAAGTTGCTACAACTTAGAAGCGGCTCATTTGCTGCTTTTGTGCCAAAGGTGTATATATTTTTTTGTAATTAAATGTGACATTTGTTGTAAGTTATAATATTGCTGTCATGTCACGTTCATGCAGGATGTGTGCTGACCGGCTGAACAGATAGGCATGAAAAAATTTAAAAAACTGGACATTTTTATGGAGCCAAAATACATTTAGTTTATCTGGGCTTTACTGTAGTACCACAGGCTACCATGTAAGTCTCTCTTTTAGTTTGAATGACCTAGAATTATTATACCTAGATTATTAGACATAAAGTAGATGAGAGTCTCGTGCCCACATGTTATGTAAAGAGCTTGTCTTGAGGATATCATAGACCAATAGATCCTATGTGAGTCAGCTTTATGTGAGAAACACCAGTTCACACTGTAAACTGTAATAGGGGCAGTCAGATTCTGTACTCGGGCTCAGAAATTGGGGTAATATTTGTTGTTCTATCTAATATAAATTTGTCTGATCACTGACATGTAGAAGTGACTGAACTCACCCACTCTGGTAGTCAGCATTACTGTGTAGTAGAAATTGTTTTGGTTTTGAGAGAAGCATCACTATATATATATATATATATATATACACACACATAAACAATGACGTATAGGAATCTTTTTAAAATATCAATTTTTATCATCTACCACTGTATGCTGATGACTAGCTGCTATTCTGTCCTAATCAAAGTAATCACACATTGTGTGCCAAATTTTGTTCTTGCTCACTTTATATACTGATGAATGCCATATAAAGTTTTCATCATTCTGACAACTGCAACAATGGTGTGGGATTCCATTTGAAGCAAATCTTATAGTTTTATCTTATAGATACACATGACAACATAATATGCACAAAAAAGCAAATTTGTGCTGTTCGTCAGCTTTAGACACCTGTGTACATCAAAGGCAATAATTAGCAACAGGGAACTGTGGCAAAGTGCTTGAACAGATAATTAGCTAATTGTTTATTTACTGCTGACTCTCGATCTGTGTTGTCCTTCCAAACATAATTGAAAAACAATGCTGTAGTCTCATTTTTCCTGCATTTAATGAGCGGAAAGCCAGTTCCAACTGAAACAAAAGATATTTAAAAAAAAAAAAATGTATGTACAGACTACAAACAAGTCCCAGAGTAAAAACAAGGAAGTGCACCTGCTATGTGATGTCCCCTCGTCTCCATCCGTCCATGTCTCTCATCTGCACAACTTCTTCCCCTCCTGTAAACCTTTCCCCTCCTCCCTGCCGATCATTCTCTTCAGGCTACTGTGTCTATAATGAGCATTTCCTCCTACCCCCGCCACCTATTCTCTCACTTTCTCCCCCCTCCTCTCCTGTCCTCCCCTTCTCACTGTGTGCAGAATTGGAGAAGCTTATCACCTAGCAACCACAATTAAAGTACAACAAGTCAGTGGTGGCAGCAGCCACCATCGGAGCAAGCTTCACAAACCTTCGTGTGACCAACGGCTTTAGACAGAAAGAGAGAAGAATTGAGAGAGTTTGATAGGGAGGGAGGGGAAACGGAGCTGAGGAGTTGAAGTTGGACAGGTGAACAGCAATTAGAGCACCACTGGAACGCCACAGTGAGGACTGGGTTTTGAAAAAAAGAGAGAAAAAGAAGACAGGGAGAGTGGAGTAACATTCTCCGACTGGGTTCACTTGGTTGGACTTGACAGGTATGCGTGTGTGCTGGAATCAATGGATGCAAAGTGAAGGTATTCTGCAAACGCAATGGTGTTTTTGTGTTTGTTTGCGTGTTTCACTGCTTGTGTATTTTTGTTTGCTCGTGAGTCAGTATTGGAAGAAAACCATGTTAAGCGGATTAAGGCATTTGGCAAGAATACAGCATACATTGTCACTGCAATTTCACAGCTGTGAGGGAATGCCAAGTTTTTATGGTACCTACTGTAAAGGTATGTATTCACACACCTGCTTCCACACACACACACACACTAAGACAGATGCAAAGTTAAGCCTGTGGGTAAAACTGGAATGTGACGATTGATTTGACGACTGACTACTTGACTGTTTCTTATGTATGTATTGTTATGAGAGCCAAATTAGAGCATATAGTCACTCTTTTTTCATCATTTTTAAAATTTGTTTGCATGTAATTTGCAACTTGTTGTGTAGCCAGCTAATTAAGGTGCTAAGTCTCCAGGTGTGATGTCTCCTGCTACCATTGTGCTGAGCTGGGCTTTCTGTGTCACTGAGTAGTGAACAAAGTTTGTGAGATGCTGGTGTACATGCAGGCAAAATATCTTTTGATGCCATTCATTTGATGAATGATCACATTCACAGGTAGGTAGGCTGATTGATCGATGATGAAATCCACATGGAAACAGCATTTTAAATTTAAGCTTGCTTCCATAACTTTGCACACTGTATGTTTCTGTTTGACAGAGGATATTGTGTATGACACACAGTCACATGGGGGAATGTTTGTATGTTTGTTTGTTTGGTCATATGTTTCAGGTTCTTCGAAATAAATCCTAATCAGCCTCCAGGGTGCAGTCATGCTTTAAGACGCTGTTGCACGATTCGAAAAGGAAACATTTTTCTCATAGTGAATACCCTAAGAATTCACATCGATTTCCTGAACGATGCTGTTAATCATGAGATTTTGAAAATTGTGAAGCTGTGCATTTTATATGACAAGAGAGATAGAGGCTGTGATTGCTGAAAAAAATCAGTGATGATCAAATAATACTGGTTCAGAGAAAAATACTTGTATACTTATATTATACAAATTGGAGTTGAGGGGAAAATTTTAAAGCTCAAAAATATGTTTTTGGCACTAGTTTACTGTACATAATGAAATTGTCAATGTGTCATTGTTGTGTTCACAATTTGTTTCCACTGCCCCAAAGTGGCCCAAAAATCAACCTTTGCAGGGTCATCACATTTTGACTTTAATTCTGAAACCAAGCTACATATCTGAAAATTCTTTGAATAATGTAGAAATTCATCGGGGAATAGGGAAATCACAATGAACTGCAATACTGCAATTGCCTGTCATTCTGTAGTAACGTAGCTAATGTAGACAATTTAGACAAAGTCTCAGCCTGATGCGGAAATTAATTCAGCCTGAAAGGTGGCTCTAAAATGCTCCTTCACCCCCCACAGACCTGTCTTTCAAATGAAGAACACCCACCTGCCCTCATCCCTATGGCAGAGTGGCACTACCTGAGGGCACGGTGGGGGAGCTGGGAGGTGAAAGGTCACTCACTCTGTATGGCCTATCCTGTCCCCACCAGGAGGATGAAACTCATATGCAGACTTAAACACACAGAGAAGTGAATCGCTGGTCAAAATGTCACTGCACTGCACACATAAAAGCACATGCACATACACACACAAAACGCCAGAGTAGAGGAGTCACTTGCTGGTCAAAATGTCATTGCACTGCTCACATAAAAGCACACACACATGCACACACTCACACTCAACAACAGTTCCCTCTGATGTTCAGTTTGAGATTCAAAGGGAGGGAATGCCTTTTCCTCACCTCTTTTTTAAGCATACACTGGCACTACTGTACCACTCACACACTTATAAAAGGTCATAGAAAAGGAGCTTGCACCAAAGTCACTGAACACCAGTAGATGTCCATTAATGGCTCCAGTGTTCTGATAAAATTGGAGACATTGGGCCCTTTTTTTTTTTTTGTGGCAGCGCAAGGACCAGCGCAAGCAGTGCTCCAACCATTTGGTATTTTCCTGACCTTGAAATTCACTTGAAATACCAGTTTGGTATTTTGGTGGATAGCGCAGAGCGCGTGGTGCAGAGGCGGTGCAGAGTGAGTTTTTGGTATATTGGTGGAAAATGTGTCTTAGACGTTGTGCTGAGAATAGACATCTCACAACCACGTCTGTTTCTGGTGCATCATCAATCCGATGCCAAGTCGATGATTTTATCAACAACAGCTAACAAAATACTCACAGCAAATGCAAAGCAATAACACAGTAATGCTTAAAACATCAAAATCAGTCTGCATTGATCTAGAAATGAATATGAGTGATTCTTACAGTATCTGTTGTCCACAGTGGTATCCAGTTCTCTGAATACATCCATGCTTGTAGCGCTATCTCACAGAGGCTTCTGGGTTGACTGAACTGGGGCCTTTCTACGTACAATTGCAGACTTGTTTTGGAGTCAGTTTTGGAGTATATTCTTGAGAAGGTCTATGTGAGCCTTGAAACCATTGTAACATTTTGTATTTCATTCACTTCTATTTAGCATTGCTTTTTACACCTCTTACATATTATTCACCAGTGCTGTTTTAGTATGAACATCACCTATTTTTAAAGTGTAGATTTCATTGTTTGGGGAAATGAGCCTCGACACCTAGATTATGGCACAGAGAATAGTTACATTAGATTTTCATTAGATTTACTGCTAAGTGCAATGGGCTACACTGGCTTCACCCACTCACTAAGGGGTCCAGATGTTGATGGGTGTTGAAGTATCCCCCCCTCACCATGTAAGGAGCCTGAATTAGCCTCCTTGCCAAAGGTGTAAATGCAACAGCAACATCATTTCACTCCAAAAATGTCTCCTGCCTTAGGCCAGTTATGTGTGCGTGAATATCTTGAGTGTCTGTGTGTCTTGTGTGTGCACTTCTGTCTGTCTCACCATGTGTCACCACTGAGAAGATGCGGACAGCAGGGGGATGCTTTGTGTGTGTGTCTGCACCTTTGTGTATAGGTGTGTTTTTGCGTCAATGTGTGTGCTGTGCATGCGTGCCTAATAAGTTGGCTCTGCCGGAGGGATGTGTTCTAATGTCCCCTGTTGAGCAGAGCTGGCAGGAAGTATTGTTTTTGCACTTGGAGTTTGACTTCATCATCATGGAAATGGCTTTTAAACTTGTCTCTCACTCTCTCTTCTTGCCTCCTCTCACGCTCACTTTTTCCTTCCTAAACATACGTGCACATGCGCTTGCACACACACACACCACACTTTGATGAATGCATGTGAATAGAGTAAATCCGCTGGATAAGTGTTTGTAATTGTAGCTAGGGAGCTAATTATTTTTCACTGGAGATGAGGTCATTACCCATGTAACTGGCTCTTACAGGGTGGCATTGATCATTTGACTGCTGATGCCTTGAAGGTAAATATTCAGATTAGAAGAAGAGTTGAGACATACGTTAACTGTAGGTCACCTCGACTGTAATGAACCAAACCCAATAAAGAGAAAGCAGGATATCTCTGTCTTTGTGTTTGTGCTTGTTTTTTAGGTTAATTAACTTGCTGATGGGTGCCCCAGTAGCTCACTGGGTAGAGCCCGGGCCCTTTGCTGCATGTCATCCCCTCTCTCTCCCCTGCCTTTCCTGTCTCTCTCTGCTGTCCTGTCAAATAAAGCGATGGAGAACCACAATATGCCTTAAATGTCTTAGATGGTGATTGTAACATCTGTTTTTCTTCTCCTATTTCCAGAGTCTGGGCTCTGCTGACCGAAAGGAGAATCAGCATAAGAAGTAAGTCCCATCCATTCACCTGCATCTGCATTCATGGTCTCTTGCCAAGGTGGCAACAACAACTAAACTCCTTGTTGCTTTAAGTAACAATAACAGTTCATATTGCTTGTCATTCTGTCTTGTTGTAACAACATATTGCAACATATTGAAGTTTCTTGTTACTAATATTGAGTCATGTAAGACACATGTGTTGCCATGAAAATAGAACACATTCATTGGCTTACTGACATCATTAATGTCTAATGTGTCATTGTGGTTGAAGAAGAACATTAAGCAGCTCAATTTTGACACATTGTTCAAGGTAACCCAAATACCTAAAGAATTTGACCTGATTCATTGGTGTATAGATGCCAGTGAATTTCAATGTGTGTGTGTGTGTGTGTGTGTGTGTGTGTTTGAAAAGCAGGTTAAGTCTGTCTGACCCATAATTGATTCCATAACAGCAATACTTCGCAGTCATTCCAGTTCTTCAGCATGGCACTGTTGGGATCGCTCAGAATAGGAATCAGCTTTAATTTGTCACATGGAACAAAAGCACTCACAGGTTTTGTACTTGCTTTCAAAAATCCCAAAAATGGGTGAACTGAACATCAGTTCTGTGAAATTATGAGAGAAACCTAGTTACCCTGTGAAAGGAGCTGTGATTGTGTTTTTCATATATGTTGACATTGACAACTTCTGTGTGATTCACACCAAGGACCTTTGTGCTGGGAAACGACACTGTTAACCACTGAGTCTGTATCTTAACTGGTATCAACAAAATAAACTGCCAGATGAAGATTGCTGAATTATTATAACAGCAGGAGAGGATTGGTAATTTATTATCAACCTTTATTTCCCCAGTTTTATATTTTATCATACTTTAATGAGAAGCCTCTCTGTTTTCTGATCTGTTATCATTAAATTTGCCCGTTACTGTTATTTGCTGTTAGTGCAAACGATCCGATTCAATTCAGTATGCTTTATTGGCATGTATGTAACGAGACAATATTGCCAAAGCGTCAAGTAATAATGAGATTAAGGTACAAATAAGGTACAAGAAAAGGTACAATTTCAATTGCAAACTCAGCACTGACTCTATATGAACAAACAAAATACTGCTGTGAATATATTCTCTCAGTCGCTCAGTAACCTTTGGCATTTGTGCTTTCCACTAACAGGACAAAAGCCAAGCATTTTATTGGAAAACATGCCTTTTTGCATATCTGAGACCACTGCGTGGAAAATCTAGACACAAACCCAACATTTGAGGTGCACTGCAAATCACTGTCAATTTACAATGGGCACAGAGTGAAAGACAAGTGGGGCGGGAATTTAAATCCAACTAAATCAACTGTATATTTTAGTTGCCCAGCAACCAAAGCCATGGACACCCATACGTATCTTCCCAACATTGCTCTCCTGTCTGTTTCTTCCTAGCAGCAGTGCAGCCAGCATGGTCTGTGCACCTAGACTTTCTCTGTGTGAATGGATGCTGAGATGACCATGGAGGTGGTTATCCAATTTTGTCTCTTCTCCAAGACATTTCAGGATGCCTCACTTTGGACCAATTAGCCAGTTAACTCAGTAGAAGATTGTATGCTAGCTCTCCCTTGAAAGATTTGAATCGAAGCTTCACTGAGTGTAACCTTTGTTTGTTTTTTCCTTGAGTACATTCAAGCCGTCTCAGACAGCCAGGTGAAACTTGAAACCATTGATTTGTCTTTGTAAAAGCAGTCTCCTGTGTGATCATGTGTTTTCCTGAGTAAAATTTATACACACGTGAACTGTCTATGCTCGCATGGTTTCATAGCAACAGGCCTTTGCCATCTAAACATGGAGGATTGTATGAGTGTGTATACAGTATGTGTGTATAATTTGTGTGTGTGATGTCCTAAAGACAAACTAAAAATGGAGAAATGTAATCAGGCTGAATCAAAGAAGATTTCACTTGTTGACTGAAAATGTTTCCCAATAGTGGAAATCACAATGGTTGGCCATTGTCTGTCTGTGTGTAAGTGTATGCTGTGTGTCGGAGACTGAACCCTCTGCTCCATAAGTCACTGATAGTGGGACATGTGCTCCATTATAGATAGTAATGTACACTTTTTTGCCCAATCCAATGTGTCTCAATGTGCCAGGTGTGTTGTCACATTGAGCAGTCAGTGTGCCAGCATTGGAGGCATCTGTTACCAGGAGACAAGCAGCTGTATTCAAGAACCAGTAAGACCCATCATGGAATGTCAAGTAAGGGAAAAAGAGATGCTGGGTGCAGCACTTCTCTCGGCGGCCGCATGCTGCGCTAGGAGCTCAAGAAATGTGGACACAGGCCCTAACAGGAGTCTTCCAGCAGACAAAGAGTGGAAAGAGAGGATCTTTCAGTATACATGAACTGTTGTGAACATAACTGTTTAAAAAATATTTACTGGTCAATCAATTGTTATTATTTTGGCCAGTTTTTTACTGTACATGTCTCAATGTATTTTCTTCAAGACAAGAGATTTTATAGAGCTTTTACTTTTTTTGTTGTTGTTGTTGTTGTTGTTGTTACTGATGAAATTATTTTGTCACAGTTTTTGTTTTTGATTTTAACACCTAAATTGATTGGTCACTGAGATCCTCCGATTAGGGCTCCTTAGCTGTACATTGCTCCAGCTGATGATTTTGAAGTTGTGGCTCCGAGACTCTCTCTCTCTCTCTCTCTCTTTGGACTTTTACTTAGACACCTTTAAAAAGCAGCTCATCTTTGCAGTTTGCACTTTTCGCCTACAATGTTTTATTCACTTGATTTTTATAATTGTGAAGCATTTTGTGCTCATGAAAGCTTGTACTCTATATAAGAAAAATTTACTTTCTGAACTTAACTTGTCTTATGCTGGGTGCAGACAGTACAGGAAGAAGGGAATAATGGAAGGATGGGGTACTGAGGGCGTCTTGGAGGCTGGTGGATGTTTTGCTTTTTTCATGGAGCAAGGGATTTAGGTACGGATGTCAAGGAAGAGAGAACTTGATTAGACTAATTTATTCACGGGAGCAGGCCATGTAATTGTTCTCATATGCGGGTGACGTGTGTGTGTGTGCGCGCGTGTGTGTGTGTGTGAGAGAGATGCAATAACTTGGTGAGGAAGGTGAAGGTGAGTAAGAAAAGATATTTGTTCTTCAGCAATGTGCCACAGTAAAATAACTGTAGAGATCCTCTCTTCTGGCAAACCACATAGGCATATGGAAAATGTCGTATACACCTTATTATCCTTAGTCTTGGATATAAAGGGGGTTCCTTAAGTGGATTCGCACAGACAGTTTCAAATAGATGAAGAATAACCTTCTCAAGTGTTCACACCACCTGAAAAACTTTACAGAGAAATTAAATCTACAACATAACAAAGTGTTCTAATTATAAGGATTTTTTGCAAGATAAATAAAGTTATATACTCAATCAAGTTCTCCTTTTTTTCTAATATTGAAATGAATGCAAGAAAAGGCATTTTTGCAAAGAGGTATACATTTATATCATTTTCAAAAATCTACATTAACACTTTAGGTGACCCTTATATTTCATGACCTCTCTATGAGGTAACCGTCAGACACTCGTTTCACTCTAAAGACACTGCACCTCAGGCCCCCGCTGTTGTTTTACTGCCATGCTCCCCATAGTTGAAGGACTTTTCCTCCCAGCAGTAGCTGCTTGTTGCCATGGTTACAGATGACACAGGAGCCAAAGCCCTGCAGCATTTAAATCTTGGCATGATGTTGTTAACATCACAGGTTTTATGAATTTCATTCAGCGTACAGTACACAAAGTCCTGAATGTGGCTGATCAAATACAGTCTTATGTCTCAGATCAGAGATGAGAGATGACAGTCAGGCCAACGAGCTACATCTTGTCTACTAACCACAAGTGAAATATGTCCTTTGCAAACTAATGCAAAAAGAATATATTCAGTGAAGAAACTGCAGTTGAATTAACTCTCTATATCTTTGTCTGCCGTTGAATTTAATGAGTTGCCTTGCCCTCATGTCTCTCTGTCACTGCTTTTTGCATTAGTTGGAAATAAGCAGAGAGAAGAAAGAAGAGACGGGGAAGTGATAAACAGGGAGTGCACAGATACAGAGAGAAGACCCACCGCATTACTCTGTCTCATCCCCCAGAGGGACAATCCAAGGCAAATACTAGCAGAAAGATAATAAGGACTGAGCGTTCCCGCTGTCTGACCGACGTGAAACACATTCCTTCATTTTTCCAGCCTTTTTTCTTTTCACCTCTTTTTTTTTTCCAGGGTTTTGACATCCCAGTGTAAATACATATTGAGGAGTATTTACAATAGTGGTAATGGTGGTAGGAGAGGGAGCTAACTCAGCGGGCCAGAGGAGACTGCCGCTGGCTGACTATCTGAGTGTGTGACTGTTTGTACAGTTGATCTAGTGTGTATGTGTGCACACATGTTCTCAACAGCAAAGTGTATTTGTGCCCATACTGTTGATCCAGTGTGTGTGTCACAAATATGAAGAGTGAGAGTGTAGATTTGTGTGAATGTTAGCAGCATTTATCCCTCTATCTGTGTGTATGTGTGTGTGTGTGTGTGTGTGCGGGTGCTTATTTGATGTGGCTTGGCTGCAGTGATGTTGGGTTGTTTGAGAACTTCCCAAGAACAAGCTGCCAGCCCAAAGAACTGAGCAGGCAGAGACAGCCATTGTTTTGGTACGGCATCTTGGCCATAATTGTGTGTGTGCGTGTGTGTCAGTGTGTGTGTATGGGTGTGAGAGAGAGAGAGAGAGAGAGAGAGAGAGAGAGAGAGAGAGAGAGAGAGAGTTGGAGTACTTGAACAGCAGCAGTGCATAGCCTTTTCCATTTTGTCTTTAAATACACACACACACACACACACACACACACACACACACACACACACACACATACGTAACAACATAACATACAAACACTCCATCCTCACAACCACATTAGCTGAGGGAATTCTCAGGGAAAATGTCTTTCTATTATGTTGCACAATAAGTTGAATCCTTCACCAAACCTCTCCCTCCAGTTTGAAACCACACATCAGAATTTGATCAGCTTTCCCAAAAACATCTCAACACTTTGGATCCTCACAGTTTGCTGGCTTACAATTGTACAAATGTGATTTTAGGATTAAACTGCTTTTGGTACAAACAAGCCAACTCAGCATTTCAACCGCGATCACCATTTTAAGGTCACTCAGACATTTTGAATTCAAGTTGTTGCTGTTTATTTCTCACCAGGCGACTCCACAGCGTTGTCTTTCACTTAACCTTAATAACATTACTGGCACTGCTCAGTAGGAACCATAATGGTGGCCAGCTGAAGGTTTTGCATTTCCTGCATTTTTGAATTCCCATTACAGGAGCCCCCTCCACTGTAGGACATGGCCTATGAAGTTGTAAGACTGGAGGCGAGTGGCATGAACCTCTACCTCTCCCCACAAATGAGACATCTTCTCACAGAGGATTCACCATAGCATCATCATTCCTTCCTGCCCTTAGCCTCAGAAAGGCCGTAGCGAATGCAACGTTCAGGCATCCCTCATAACCCATCAAGTCAGACATTTCTGTGTTTACAGTCGAGCATGAAGAAACATTTGTTTTTAGTTAAGTACTCCCTTAATTGTCATTTAACATTAAATTGGATTCTCATCCCTAATATAAACGCCTGTTCACCAAACCTGAGCAGTGTCCAACGCGCATTCAACACAGGTCGAGAGGACACTCGCGATGCCAGGGTGGATGATGCACATTGACTCATTCAGATCGACCACCAACGCGGGTTTAACCCACGTCACTTCATCTGTCTGAAAGGGGTATTTGTTTGTGTGGATGTGAATGTGTGTGTGTGCGTGTGTGTGTGTGTGTGTGTGTGTGTTTCCCTGCTCCTAACACTAACCTTAATGCTTAACCATAACTCTTTCCCAAACCTAAACTTAATCCCAGTAACTTAAACCGTGAACCCCTGCTTTATCTGTAAATTAGCTCTTTAAATTGCAATTGGAAAAATGTTGACTTTGGAGGATTTTGCTCAACTTTCTATCCTTAAGATAGAACTTTGGTTCTCACAAGTATAGAAATGCGAGAAACACGCACACATCTCTCTCCCTCTGCGAGGTTCCCTTCTCCTTTCCAGCATAAATAATCCCCTCAGTCTGCTGGCTCAACCCTGATTGGAATCTCGACGCCGTGCTCAATTGTGGGTTGATGGGGGAAAGTGGGGTGCCCTGTGCATGTGTGTGTCTATGTTTAAAGCTGTTTCAAGGCCATAAACATAATACCAGAGGGGTGTCCACCTCCATCAGACCAGGCCTCTAAAAACCTCAGTTTAGAACTGAGGCTGGCACATGGATTCACAACCATGGACTCACATAAGCTATTCAGACTCACTCACTGAAATGATATGAGTATATTTACTGCCAATTGCAAAGAGATGTACTCAGGCTGGAATACATCCACACTCTCATATTCACTCCTTTGTCTTTTATTCACCATTTAGTTATTCAGCCAGTGAGCCATGACCACTTACAGGCCGGCAGCAATGCTGCAATACTGAGGGTACCGATACAGGGGGTTAAGATCCAGGCTCCACAAGATTTTAGCAGCTTCTCTTTGTCCTAGAGGAGATCAGCTAGAGTTTTATGTGGAGATTCTGTGCAGAATTATTAATGGGTTACAATGTCATGTGATCGTATGTGTTGTGTTGTGGTGGGGTGACTGGTGAGTGAGTTAGGTTTGGTCAGGTTTTTGTAGATTTTTGACAGCAGTGATAAGGCTTTCAAGTCTGATGAGATAAGTCAGGCTCCCCAGACACTTGAATATTATTATTTAACTGTATGTCTTTCCTGGATTGTGGCCCAGTAATAAATCACTTGTCAATTGTTAACTGGCATTATAGTGTGTGTGCCATCATACTGTAGGTGTGTTCATGTATGTCTACTGGAACTATATTGTACATGCTGCTGTATGTTCAATTGGGTGTTACCACATCTCCCCAATGTGATAGCTATTAAATTACCCCAGATCAGTTTCCTCCAAATCACATTCACATTATTGTCCCACCTAACCGAAAGCGAGTGGAAAGAGAAAACTGTCTGTGGTACAGCTTGCTTTGCCCCTCCTCTCTTAGTGGTATGGTACTCCAGCTACAGTCTCTAATAGTTTGCTGGCTTCCATGCGCTTGTCAGCTCAATTCAAGATTAATTTCACTGCAGATCCATCATCAGTATATCTCACTGTGTTGAGTCAGCCTTATGCCACACATCAAACGTAGGGGGAATGGTATCAAACCCAACACCGCAGGGAGCCAACCAAAGTGAAAAAAAAGCATTGAATTCCTCCCTCATTTTTGTCTCCCTGACAATTTCTGCACTGTATGTGCCGAATCCGTGGAAAACAGGAGTGAGAGAGAGCAAAGTAATGAAAGAGAGACATTTGAAAAAAAAAAGAAGAAGATGAAACGTTGAGTGTGACTCAGAAACGTGTAAATGAAGAGATGGAGGGAAAGGAGCCGAGATGGAAATATCTCTGTTTACCACAGTGGGTGGATGGGCAGCATATGAGAAGATGTGTGTAGGGTGATAACAGAGTCCCTTCCTTTGGCACGTAGCGTTATGATTAGATCATTAGCACTCGAAGTTGAGGCAGATAATGTTAAGATTTATTTAAGGCAATGAGCTGCTTGTTAAATGCCCCCCACCCCTTGCTAGAAGAATTATCCTTCTCATCGACATATTTGCTCTGTGTTGACTTGTTTTTAGTCATGAATTGTATAATTTTGATGCATTATTTCAGTCAATTTTATAGTAATAAGAAAAAAGCCACATTCATTAGACTCCAGAGTGAATTAGTGTTATGCAACAGACTGCTGTGATATTGCTTCTCATTTATTGACCTCCACCACTACCAGCAATTAAACATTACACTTTGAGCAATTCAGATAATGTAATCGTATCACTACTGAAGGAAAAGCTTGTTAACTTGAAGAAATATCAGTATGTTTTATTGGTGAGACCTCAGTCCAAGTGAAATAAAAGCAGCCTCCACCATGTAGAGAGACGTACACACAGACATGGGTTTGGATGGAGATGGTGAGTGGAAAACAAGGCTTTCTTTGAGCAGATTTTAATTAGCAATGTTCATAGCTTGGCTGCGTTCTTTTATGATTGGACCACTGAAAGCCTTTTTGTTTGCCTAATGAAACACATTGAGGGGTATGTTCCTGAATTAAACTGTGTTTGTGTATAGTGTGTGTGCTTGTATCCATTTCATTTGCATGTATCTGTTAAATGAGTGGGTGCCCACATTCTTTTTGGCGTGTTAAGAGTTCCATTGGCAGGGATAAGAAGCTATAGCAGGAGACAGAGATGAAAGAAATCCTAGCGCTTTGTTTTCCCTCCTTTCCAAAATAGTTGTTTTAGGTAAGCAGCCATTGCCCACAATTGCTGAAACAGGGTCAGGTATTTGTCTGTCCTACTTATGATTTACTGAAGTATCCGTGCCTTAGTAATCTGAAATAAGATCTGTGGTTAAGGGCAGCCCAACCTCAGACAGACCACATAGATTTTGTAATACATAGCGTTCTGCTGGTTTCAGTGGGATCCCTTTATAAACACGTCTCACACAAAACCCCTCTGTATGATCTGAGAAGCTACAGAGCATGCTTTACATATTATTTCCCATTAATCAGATATGTAAATATAATGTATGGCATCATCCAGGAGGGCAGGAACGCAAAGCAGTATTAAACAATAATAGTTGTGCATTCATGAGAAGAAAATTTGCTCCAAATAACAAGGATTTTCAATAACTTAGAATTCAAATTATGGTAATATAAAAAATGCTTCTAATATAATAATTTTTGTATCACTCATTTCACAAAGAAATTACTTTAACAACTTTGGAAGTACCATAACATTAAATTGAATAATTAACACACTGAGGAATGGGGCTTGTTAATAGGTATTCCTAATATATAAATATTTATAATTTAGTAGTAATAGTAATAAAAAATATAAATATTGTTTACAGTGTAAATAAGCGTCTCCCTGTAGCTCACTGTTAACTCAGCTGTAGTGGTTTTGCTAGAATTCCACGCAGTCTTAACTCTGCTCTCAAATAGCAGTAGGTTACTGGGGCTGTGAGCGGGGTCAAAGGGCGCAGTCGATAGCTATGTGTACTGTGAGCAAGAACAATCATGTCTTTAGCAGAGTTTGTTCTGCACATAAATACCTCTGAACAGTTAATTGCTGCCATGACAACAGAAGAGAGGGAAAGTGACATTAGGTGAGTTGTTTGCAAGAAAGCGATCCTTCGCAGTGACAGTGTGAAAGTGTGTGTCAGGGCTAAAAGTGTGTATGTGAGCGTAGGTCAACATTTTCTCCGTATCACCACACAAGCCACTCAATGCTAACAAAAGCACTCTTGTGCTCTAGATTGGGCAAAGTTACTAATGCTGGCAAGATCATAATCTAAGTCACATTGCAGTCAGGCAGTGGTGGGCTTTCACATTAGAGGGATATATTAGGAACACTTATTGTATCTTGTAGTCACTGGGACTATAAAAGGGGGGGGCAAGGGATTTTATGATAAATAAAACAAAGTATAAAATACAGAAAAGGTGGAGATTGGGCTTTTATGTCTGATTAACCAATGTAAAAATATACTATCCAGTTTTGTTACTTTCCAAGTGGTTAACATCATAGTGAAAATAGTTATCTTTACTTGAAGGGCATATTTCAAGAGTCTACAGCCACGCTAGCAACTCTTTGTACTTGGGCACAGCAGTGGTATGAGCTAAATGCTAATGTCAGCATGCTAACATGCTCAAAATGACAAAGCTAACAAACTGATGTTTATCAGGTAATGTTTACCATGTATACCATCTTAGTGTTGTGTGTTAGCATGCTAACATTTGCTAATGGCGAAAATAAATACAGATGTCATTTAATCTTAATAAAGTATTTGGTCATAAACAAAATATTGGAAAAATTTAAATGTTGACCTGATGGTGCTACATGAAAAGTTAATACAATTCATCCTGAGGGGGATGCGAGTTTCTGTACCAAATTTCATGGCATCCATCCATCCAGTTGTCGAGACATTTCATTAAAAAAATGAAAAACTTAACGTCATGGTTGCGCTAGAGAAAAGTCAGGGGATCACCAAAGTCGGTAGGCAGCATCATCTCAGGACCACAAAATTTCATGGCAATCCATCAAATGGTGACTTAACTGTCTTACAGAGAGACTGACATTGCCATCTCTAAAGCCACGCCGTTGAGCATTTATAGTTGATAAAAGACACAAACAGAACAGAATAAAAAAAGGCCAAACAGATACCAGTAAAATAGAAAAGAGATGGAAAAGAAAGCTTCCACTGCAGAGCTGCTGTTCATTGTGCATATGGTCTGCATATGGTCTGAAACGAACCACAAAGAACGAAGGACAGGGACCAGTATAAACAATGACAAGACTAATGAGGTAACCAGGGGCAGATGAGCAATGGGGAACAGGTGAAGACAATCAAGGGTAATGACACAAGGGCAGGAACACACAGGAAACAAGAGACAAGACTACAAAATAAAACAGGAAACCAAAACCAAGATTACAGATCATGACAGACAGGGCAGCCTGTCAGGTACCTAAGCACTGGCTGGCTCCTATGTATGCACTTTCCTGGTGGTGGTATAGGTTGAAAGCTTCATTCACACCATTGGGTGTGAATGAAGCTTAGAATAGGATCACATGGCTTCAAGGTCAGATCATTTTTAGTGATTTCACTTGACTTTGACTCCACTAGCCTCAGTTCTATAAGAAAAAACAATCAATCAAATGACTGATTTCTTAAACAGTAATCAACACCAGGAAAATGAAAGAGAAAATATAATTCTGATGAGAGGATAATCGACTGGGATATCCTGAGTGGGCCTCCAAGGGGATTGCATCATCACAGTGTGACTGCTGTGATGATGTTATCAGGGACAGCTGCATGGGGCGGAGCCAGGGTTCAGGCTCTCAGGGGGCCAAGAGGCAGCCAGTTGCCAGCAGATCCCCTCGGCTGAGACCCACCTGCTTCGCATGTCCATTTTTCCTCTAAACCCCTCAAAGGGATTCCCTGAGTGCTCTTCTATGTCCACTGGCCCCTGCATCTTTGAACTCATGATCCTGTGTGTTTTCATGGCATTGAAGTCATTATCCTATGGTCGTGTCGTGATGTGTAATGCGTTTGATCCGAAAGTTTGTTTGAAGTTTTACAGGGAACTCGTAATGTAACTATTGGTCACAGGCCAAACATATTAGATCTATATAAACAAAGGCAATTATTAACAACCAATGATGATCCCAACCAATCACTCCCGTAGTCTATTTATGAATCGGAATTTTTCAGACCAGTGAAATCTGCAGTTTATGTAAAGGGACATCAGCATCAATGGTTGGCTATAGCTGGCATGCACAGGGCAGTGCTACTAATTTAATTAAAAGCCCTTGAAGAAGAAGAAGCCCAGCCTAACTTAATACCATCAATTAGGGGTGGCTCTGCCATCTGACTAAAATCCCACACCCCATTTGTGTGATTCATACAGGAAAATATGCCTCTTTGTCTTCGAGGTCAACCAACTCATTGGAGAAGCTGGCGTAGGGTCAGGAAACAGTAGTTGAGGGTGTAGGAGTGGGAACGAAGGCAGTAGGGCTGGGGGTTGTTCTACTAGATAAGCCATAGCATGAGGTCATTTTGAATGAGAACTCATGTATTTTCATCTCCGCTTATGGCAAGTTTATAGTGAAACAGCTGCTCTTAATAGGAATCTGTTGTAGAACATGAGAGAATATTTTCAGGGTTTCATTTCCATCAAAAAATGCATACCAATTTTAGATAGATAGAAAAGCTTTTCTTAGAAATATTTATTAAGTATGATCATTGTGCAGGTTTATTTGTAGTCCATGATCCAGATGCTTTGATTTCGTGTCCACTGTCATTCTGTAAAAGGTTTATTTAATATTAAAATGTACTCTTCATTTGTCACTTTTTTTACCTTTGTTTTTTAAGTTGGTGCTCAGAGAATGTTGATTTATGATGCCTGTCAAGGATGTGGATTCTGCCCATTTTGAGAGAGGGATGAAATCAGTTTTGGCAGTGAAGCAATCTTATTACGAGACATTTATTTTTATATCAGTTTAAAAAAGAGGAGAGGATGTTCCAAGCATAGGTAGCAGAAAGCCCAGTTGCCATGGATCTGTAACTTTAAAAGGGGTTAACTTTCATTTCCAAGGTCACAGCAGTCTTTTACTCACACCTATGGGAACGTTTACAAGTCCATGATGCAATAAAGGTCTCGATCCAATTTCATTTTTTTGAGTAATCATTCTCTCAGATCTGATCAGTCTCTCATAGAAGCATTAGACTTGACAGGACACTCAGACCTTCTCTCCTCTTTCTTAAGTAAAGCAGTCTCCTGGACACGAACGAATGAATTACTCATTCAAGGTCCTGTCAGACCTTTGCATCAGGATGCCAAAAAATGAGCATGTGACATAATGCCAATATGGCAATTGAATTAGGTGCAACTGGACGAATCACCACACTGTCATTCATCCATGTCACTGTTCGGTAATCAAAGTAACGGCATGAACTATTGTGTACGATTTCATCAGTCCTGTTTTATCAAAGCCTTATGTGTACTGTTATTTCTGTGGCATCTCACATAAACTAACGACGTTTTTGAGTGGCAGTGTGCATCCCAGTAGTCTGTACTCCCTTCAATCCAACCATCCCTGCAGTTTGTCTCCAACAGAGCTCACCATGGAGACTAAAACACTTTTTGGCTCAGGTTGAGAGGAGATCTATGTATGTGTGCGAGCATGTATGAGTCATTATTAGGAATGTTTTATCATTTCATAATGAAATGGAAACAGCATGTGTGTGAGATTAGGTGAGCAAAGAATGCCACACAATGCTTGGGCATCATTTTATGTAATCTTCTGTCATTTAGAGAAAGTGTTCATGGGAAGACCAGTAGGAAATTCCTTCATTTGTGCATTTTAAGTGCTTTGACTTACCTTAAAGTTATCCACAGGTTTTTATTCACTTTGGCCACATTTATATGAACCTTTGCTTGTCTTTTTATTAATTTCTACATTACAAACTCTTTTGTGCTCCGGCAGTATTCCTCTGTGAGCCTGGCTCTTTTGATAGAGAATATTATTACATTTTGATTGGTCCCCACTGTTACCACAGCAATATTGCAATGCTGAGTGTCATCAAATGTGTCCCGGGCTGGAATGGAAGAAATATTACATTTCCTGTTTTTAATTTTGAGCGAAAAGTTGAACTGGGACATTGGCAGCCCAGTAGAGGAGATTAAAATGTGTGTGACTTCACTTTTTTTTTCTGTGAAAAAGATTTGGAGAAAATTAGGCAGGAAGTATGCGGCTTTCCCTGAAACCTAATGTTTCCTCTGGGAACTGCTACATTGTTACACTGTTTATCATCTTCACTGACTACATTTCCACTATTGTGATTTCTGCAAAACTGAGTTTAGTAGTTTTTAAGAGAAAGATATTTGTGTTCTCCAGCAATATTTAACCTTGGCTAAACATTTGAACTTTTTGACGTAGAGAATTTCTGTAGTACTGTAGATGATAAAGCCGCAGCACAAATATCAGTCCCTCTGTGTGTTTTCTTATTAGCAATTATTTATACTGAGAGATGAGAAAAACAGCACTGGTGACAGTGCTCTGCCAGGTGATCCAGTGGATGTTAACTGCTCCTGAACTCCTTTTCAAGAATGTGTAATGCATGACTAGGGAATATGGTGCAAGACAGAAGTTTTCTTGAAGATTGCCCAAGCAATGGGCCAAGCTCCATGTCTAAACCAGTCCATAGAGTCTTATTCTAATTCATTTATTCTTGTTCTGTCCCCAAGGTCAGAGTCAGGGATCTCCAAATTTACCCATCGTCTATCCCTCAAAGAGCGTGTGGCCAAAGCAGAGAATACTTCCTCAGACAGACCTCCATCCTACCGGAGACGATCTCTGAGTGTGGACTGGTAAGACCAAAGACCATCTCTTAATCTGCTTAATCGCATTCTTCCATAATCCCTGAAAAATCAGAGGTTGTGATAGTATACTTGTCTTTCACGAGACTTACTCTCGTTAATGGTGAAAAATGACAGGAAGCAGTTGCAATACCTGAGACCCATCTACATGGCTGTTAGCTTCTCATACTGTGAAGATTATGAGGTGAAATAAGACTTCATAAACTGGTATCAGGAACAGGATTTTGAATAGGAGAATGTTTCACTTATCACAATTAAAACCAAAAAAAGTAAAGCCTAACAAGAGAGAGACAACTGCAACTGAGCCTTGCTATGATGTATCTGTGTACAAAGTCAAGGCTGTGGTCGATGAGGATTGGGGGCTGGTGTTTGGGACGGGGGCAGGGAGTGGGCGGAGTGGTGATGGGGTCCTGCTCTGTCTCTGCGTCTGGGTTTCGTTGAAGAGCACCAAACAGCTCCAGTGGCGCCGGCTCATCTTGCTCTTGTAAAACTCCAGTCCTCAGGCAGCCGATGAAAGGAGTTTGAAAGCTTTCCATCACGAGGCTGCCTTCCCGTCCCCACCCATGGGACTCCTTCCCAGTCTCCCCTCTTGTTGCCTGGCCTCCACTCATTTATCTACCCATCCATCCTGCTGCCTGTCCATCTGGCATACCCCCTGAGCTTCTTGCTATGTATTCTTGGCTGTTCCTTTATACTTCTCTCACCACGAGGAAAATAGCCCCGGGTTAAAGCGGATCTTACGCTTCCTTTGCACTTAATTTTGTCAAGTAAAAAATGTCCAAACAGTCACGGGTCTAAACAGTTTCCAGGTTTCTAATTGCCGTAAGGGGACTACAGTAGCTATTCAGGCGAGTTACTTTGCGGTTTGTGAAGTTACAGGTGTGGGATTCTCTGAGGTCCTATCGAATCATGCTAGGGCCCAGTGTGAGGTCTTACAAGGTCTTTTGTCGGCCTTATGAGACCTACTGTGTGGTCTTGGACTGACGTTGCGATGTGTGGTCCGCCAGCAGAAATGTGGTGTTAAGTGTATGAGCGTTGGAGTGTATGTGCAGTGTGAGGTCCTTTACTTTAACAGCTCCATGTTTTTCTCCCATGTTGCTGGAGAAGGGGACCTGGCCTTTAAAGTTCAGGCCCTGATTGATGTAGTCTGGTTTTAATGAAACACAGTGGGTAGATTGGACATGCTCATTTACAAGAGGGATGAGGGGGGCTCGGCTACAGCTGGATTCTGACTTTCTCCGCAGCGAGCCACTGTTACAGGAGTGTGACTGGCCTTTTGTGACATAATAAAGAAGAGACCCCAGGAGGAGAGATTCAAGGTTGACGGCTGAGTCATGCTACTGGGAGGTGAAACAAGGTCAGTCCAGCTCCTGACAAGACCAGCACAGCTCCTCTGGAATGCATAGTCATCAACGTGGTCAGAAGGAAAACAAGTGTGCTAGTAGCATCTATTGCAAACATCCCATGAGTCAGTTGCATTTTTAGGATTGTGAGACATTTATAGGACTTCCTGTAGTCTGCCTAAGCAATCTGTCTTATTTTTTGCTCACTATTTATGAGAATTTTTCTGAACAAAATTGTTGTCAAAGAGCTATATTTTTCTACGTAGTGTACTCATCAAATATAATGTGTTGGAATGTGATTTTAAAATGCCATGCGACTCGGCTTAGTGTACAGGTAAAAATTGCAGCGCCAAGTTGCAGTGAGACATGATAGTTCTCCCATAGATAGGCATTTTTCAAAAGCAAGGCCAAAATTAAAAATATTTCATCTTATGTTAGAAAGTTGAGAAATTTGTTGAAATTTACACTTGAGTGATTCACACTTTTTGTTTTCCCAATCTTTTTTCTATTCTATGACTCATTTAAGGACCGTAATGCGTTTTGTGTATATAATACGCTGAGAAATTAGAGAACAGATCAGGTAGATCTACAGTAATTAGGTACCCTGTTGTCTAAGAACTGTTGGATGCCTTAGTGAATCTTTTGTGTCTTGAGACAGAGGCTGTAAAACAGCACTGGAATGTGTTTGTCTGTAATGAAAGTGAAATGTGGAAATGTAGGGTTATCCACCAATATAACTGGATACCTACCAGCAGCCCTCCGAAGTAAAGCAGTCTCAGGTGGCTTAACACTTTGCTATCTATTTAGTGGCCATTGCCGTTTATGTCGATTCAAGCCGGATACCCAAACAAACTGTGACTATTAAGGGAATTCTGAGCCAAGGCAGCCCATATACATGCTTGAAACAGCAGCCGTTTTGTAGCTTTATCAAAGTCTGTAAGAGCTGGCAGGGCCTTTGGAAAATGCGATAATAAAAGATAATGGCAGCGTTATTGTTATTGGTAATCATAGTAAATGGCCTCTAGGGTATGGGTGGAGAAAAGAGTAGAAGGATGGGGAGAGAGGGAGTGTTAAAGGGGAAATAAGAGGGTATTTGCTGCCTGTTAAGATTGATAAAAAAATATTGACACTTTTTTTTTTCCAGTAAATTGTATTAATAATTACAATATACATCTGTGACGTCCTTGGGTAAAAACGGTGGTCCTGTGAGATTTCTACTGAGAGAATTCTTAATAAAAATCAATTTTTTTCTTCTGGTCATTTTACTTTAAGTCATTTGGATTGTACCCCTGCCTGCTGCTGGTATTGTATGCCACTAAGGGAATTCTTTGCATTATGAGAATATAACTTCAATATCTAAACTTATACAGTCAGCCTAACCTAGTTTCCCACTGGCGTGTATATTTGCTACCTTGTTTTCTGTACATGACGTGGACACGGGAAACATCCAGTAGAGTCTGAGAGTCAATACCAGGGCTATAAAGGGACACTGGTTCTGTTCCAGCATAGGGCCAGTAAATAAGTCTTTATTTCCATATCCTATCATGGTGATAGAGAGGCAGGTCCAGCCCTTTGCCAAAACCCTTGAGTATAATAGAGAGGTAGCCATGTATGTCGGCCAAGCAGTTTTTATTTCCCATAACAGTTCCCCCACAGTACGCCTGGAGAAGAAACTCTATACATAAGTACTTAAACATCAACGTGTAACGTAGCAACATTCGGCACTCAACCCATATCCACTTCATAAATAAAAGTTGAAATTTGAAAGAGTGCAGTTCAATGTCAGGAGAGAAACCAGCCTCCCCGTCAAATAGTAGATATATTAACACACACACAAACACAGAGTGGTAGAAACGTGTGTCTGCGTGTCTGATTTTCTCCTTGATATTCATGCTCACACACATACATGAGCAAACACACATTGTAATAGTTAACGTTGTGTTGAGTTGGGTGTGTAAGGGGGAGTGGGGGTTACCAAGTGCTAATCCTTGTGAACTGTGCACAAAAGGAATAAAAAAGAACATAGAGAAAATCACCAAAGTCTTAGTGGGAAAAGAAGGGCAATGCTCAAGGGGCTGGGGTGTAAAGTGGTTTTGGACAGTGTGCCACTCGCCTCATTTGGTTCTAATTTGATTTAATATTCCCCACTCTTTCTTTTTCATCCTCTCTTTAGATTTTTCTCCTTTCTTCTGCGGCTGAGAGCTGTCAGTTCAAACAATAGGGACAAATGAGGAGGTTATAGATCCCTATAATTTTTCTCTTTAGTAATTCTGATCAGAACATACTGTTAAAGATCACTACAGAGCAGGAATGATTCCTGCTTGTGCTGGAATGTCTAACATTTAACTTCGGCTTTGTGGCTGCATGAAAATGACATTATTCTTAGACTGTATTAAACACTAAAAAGCTTTGATACACATAATGGTGTAAAACACTATTTGAGTTAGATATAATTCAAGATAATATGTAAACTAGATGCAATTTTGGACTGGAAAGTCAATTCTTGTTTGTATTTTTTTATCATTGTTTCACTGAAAAAACATTAGATTAGATTAGTTATACAGACACACGTAGGTGCAAGGTTATTGGAAATCAGAATCAATGTAAACACTATCAATCCGACTGGGATCTAAATGTTGTCTACTTAAATTAATAATTTTTTGTGGTTCGGAGTTACTCTTTTCATCACAGGAAATATATTCCATTTTTTTCAGCGCAGAGACTATTATTAATGCTTTTACTTTTCAAGCCAAAAGTCCTTAAAGTGTTCACATCTGCAATTCCATGACAACTGAGTAAACTCTGTCTGCTGATGAAGACTGTGTAATGTGACCGAAAGCTTCAGAACAGCTACGGTGCTAAATAGACGTTGTGGTGAGATTGTTTTCTTAACTATTTATAGTGCCTGCAGCAAAAATGACAATGAGAAAGTTTGTGCTGTTTGATACCATTAATAGAAACAAGTTTAGTTTAGTTTTTTTGTTTTTTTACAAACCCTTGAGGATGTGGGAAACATTTTTCTCAGAACATATCTGTTTATTCACACTGTTTCAGGTGTCCTGTTAAGTTTCTACTAAAACTGCTTCATGGCCTGCAATATTAATTTGTTGAGACTGGGTTGTTGGCGAGATGAGAGACTGTAGATTCCAGTCCACATGAGGGGGTTTCTGCTTACCTCTCTGCTTTTGGATAGGCCCTGGGCTTTTCTTTCTTACACACACACACACACACACACACACACACACACACACACACACACACACACACACACACACACACACACACACGCACGCATATACACACATGCGCTCACATATAAACCCACTCACATGCGTGCCCATTCACAAATACAAGTAAATAAATTACACATGCACACTTATTTATTTGCAAAAATGAACATGCATAGCTTCAGACACACAAATGCATGCACTCAAATATTTACACACATTCACACACTGTGTTCCTGACTCTGGATGCTGTGAGCCGCACTAAGGGAGATTTATGAGGCTGGCTCCCTCTTGTCCTGTGTGTCTCCGACTTGATACTCTGGTTTCCACTCCAAACCCCAAGTCAGCACACAGACACAGAGAGACAGGGGGTGGGGATGGAGGGCAGTGAGAGGGATGGAGGGAGGTAGACTGAAAGAGAGAAGTAAGGGATGGGAGGGTGAGGAGGAAAAATGGGGGATGTCAGAGAAGACTGAAATAGGTAAGAAGAGGAGGGGGGAGAGAAGAGGAGGGGTGGAGGAGGAGAGAGTGAGAATGATTGAGACTGAAGTAGATGAAAAGGCAGATTGAACAGATGATGGAGAGAGACAGCAAGAGTGAGTGACAAAGAGCCCTGAAAACTGGACTGTAGAGTTGGAAAGAGAGAGGAGTTACGAAATAAAGAGTATGGGAGAAAAAAGACAGTTAATGTGGTGTGCCTGTGTGTGTTTGTTTCTGTTTGTGTGTGTGTGTGTATGTGCAGAGACAGACAGCCAGTGGGTCAGAGGGTTAGCGTGGCTCCATGTGTTGCTTATAAGCTGATAAAAGACAACCAAGGCTGTAGAAACTGCACCCCTCTGCCTACTTTCTGTGAGTGTGTGTGTGTGAGTGTGTGTGAGGGTTGTATTCAGGGTCAGAGGCAGAAAGAAAAATCAGCTGGGGACCCAAGAGGCTTGTGGTTGGAAACTAGTCTTGGAAAATGGTTTACAGATTGAGATAGTAAGCTCAGGTAGTACAGACCTCCACGCACACGTTAGTGTACAATGGAACAGCGCTGTGAGAGCCAATCCAGAGGAATTCTTTGCGCTTTCTCTCTTATTTATGTTTTTTTTTTTCCTTTTTCAACTTCTAACTCAATCAGCTGATGATGTTTCCCCCATTTACCTCACCCAATATGATTTTGCCACAACCTCTGTTAACTAATCACCTTGTTGCTTTCAGAATTTAAAACTGTTCCTTTCTGAGCAGCTGTCAGCTGTCGCTTCATTGTCCGATTGACATGACCCACCTCCACCTGTCCACCTCCAGTTCTTATCAGAGCCAGCTCCAGGGTGTGTCTAGATTTGGGTCCAGTGAGCGCATCAGGAATCTCATTCCGGGTCTCATGCATCTAGATCTTCATCTGAAGGCTCAGTGTTCTTCAGTTGGTTCCCATGTGGCCCATGGTGTGACTCAGTTTACAGTAGCGTTTCCTATATTGTTCAGCCTATATCAATTAAATTAATTTAATTAATAACTGTCTACACCTTTCTTTCAATTATTTTCCTGATTGAAGTCAATGCTCAATGCACCATAGATGAATTTCAGTAATGGGTGTGTGAGTGTACATGTGAATAATGTTTGTGGGCATGCATGTGTGCTTCCAGAAACAAGTGATGAGTCCTACATTTCTGCCATCCGGTAAAGGGTACACACACACACTCACACACTCTGATGTCAGATGAGTTTATGTTATCACGCTGTGACAAACCGCCACCCTTTCCACTCTCTATGCATCCATCCGTCTATCCATCCAACATATTTGTGTGTGAGCATGCACGTTATCCTTTTTACAAAGGATCTATCATAGTCAGAATAATACCCCCCCGCATACCCACCCAACCACCTCCCTCCATCCCTATCCCAGATAAACAGCCGTGGGACTTTAAACATGGCGCCCGGCCGGCGTGTGACTGAGAGAATGGGCCAACTGGTGGCTTCAGTGGCCAGGGGTCGCCCCCGCCCCTCTCCTCTCTCCTCTCCCTGGCTGGGTGGGTGGCATATGGCGGCCCAGGCAGGGACCCCTTTGGTGTGACACACACACACACACACTGAGAGACACACAGAAGGCCTGGAGCCACCCAGGCTGGGCCCACGATCGCCGTGGGAGACATGGTGTCACCAAGCCTCTGACAGAGGAGGGGTTGTGTGTATGTTTGTTTGTGTGTGTGTGTGTGTGTGTGTGTGTGTGTATGTGTGCGTGTGTGATCCCACCTTGGAAACACCCCCCTCCCCCCTCCCCCCCTGAGAACGTCAGCCGCTGCCCGCCACCACATCCCCATGGTGACTCCGCTGTTGTCTCTGCTCATCAAAATTAGAGAGATTTACCTCTGCATGCACACACAACACATGCATACACACAGAGCCAACAGGTGGCAGGCCTTGCTCGGCACAGCAGGCCCACTTCAAAGGTTAAACATACAGCGGACCGCCCACTCTTTCTCTGCCGTTCTCCCAAGGGGGGGGAAGAGAGAGAGAGAGAGAGAGAGAGAGAGAGAGAGGACAAGATAAAAGGAAAAACAGAAGGAGAGGGATAAAGGGCAGTGCGAGCGTGTTCATGTGGGAGCATGCAGTATGGTATAGCATATACCTGGTGTCCACAGTCTGTTCCGACTCCCCAGTTATGCACGCAGATCACACTTCAAAGTGAGTCACGTATGAGTTAAAAGCATAAGTAAAAACAGAATACCTACAGGGTTTTCAAGTTCAGTTAGTTTTTGACTAAGTGTGACTAACAGCAGATGTGAACACACCAGCCCGGGCACCAGTGATCTTTGCACGGACTTTAGCATATCACAATAAACCAGTGTTCTGGGATTTTCAGACACGGATGAGAATAGCCTGACTCACTCAAAGCTAGCAACAACACATAAATATCACCTCAAAGCAACAGTGATATGCAGAGCACCACCTCAGCACACCCAGCTTATCAGAAAGAGGAAGTTGAGGCTACAGTGGACTGAGGATTACCAAAACTGGATGACCCCACAGTGGAAAAAAATTGTCTAGATGGTGTAAATCTGGTGTAAACAAAAGGCTTTATCCTGACTGGTATCACTACTGTCTGCTGCCTCAGCTGGTACAACAGGCTGGGTAATGTTTTCTCAGCACTTAAGAGGCTGCTTGTCACCAAAAGAACATCATTTGAATACCACAGTCCATGTTAATAATCTTACTGATCAGGTACATTGCTTCCAGGCCAGTCTCCCACTTTTCAAATGCACATCTGGTAGGATCATCCATCCGCATCTCACTGCATAGACGCCTTGGGGATAAAGTGAAAGGGGATGTTTTTAGCAAATGTGTACCGCTGAAACATTAGCACACTCATGCACACACCTGATACATCCCTCAATAAAATCTCGTCCATAAAATATGACCCTAAAGAGCCTTAAGAGTCACTCTGGTTGTCTTCTTGGCTATAAAATCATGTGCAATCTCTACACAGGGCTGCAAATATGCATGCGTATGTTTTAATATGTGAGCATGTGTGTATGTCTGCAGTTGTTGTGTTGCCATATCAACTTAGTGTGCGTGAGGCGGCTGCAGGTCACAGCGTTGGCGTGGCCTCATGTTGCCTATAAGCTGATAAGAGCCAAACAGAGGGGACGGATATATGAATTCTCTCTCTCTCTCTCTCTCTCTCTCTCTCTCTCTCTTTGCGTCCAGCAGCCTGCCTGCTTCCAGCCTGTCTGGTGCCAAGACTCAGATTTCAGAATTTCCTTCTACAAGCCACATTTAGAGCAGCCAGCGTACTCTGTGTGTGTGCGTGTGTGTGTGTGAGTTTGTGCAACGTTCTCCTCTCACTGTCTGCCTCTCTGACCTCCACCCCCCTGTTTTCAGCGAGCACTGTCCTTCTGGTGCCTCTCTTTCCCTTTTCTGCATCTCTCTCTCTTTTTCTCTCTCTCTCTATCCATCTACCTAGCTCCAGTTCTTTGTTTATTTTATGAGATTTGACCTCTGCAGACAACCAATGAAATGCATGTCAACTAATATGAATGGTCATTTGTGCCTCTGTGTAATAAACACGATTAGACACACACTAACATGCGGCAGAGATGTATGTGTTCCCGTGGCAGTAAACTAGCCCTGTGTGAGGAGTTTGGAAATAGTGGGGTCCTGTCAGCACACAGCTGACCTAAGAGACATTGTGACACTCTGCGATGGGGTGGCAGAGGATAAAGTTTGGGGGGTGAGGTGGAGCAGAGGCAAGGGCAGAGGGATAAAGGTGGTGAGAAAATTTTAAAAAAACAGAAGGAGGCAGGAGGTGTTAAGGAAGAAAAGAAAACTGTACCTGAACGCAAAAGGGCATTGTTGTAAAATGTTTCTTTAGGACATATAGGGCTATTTAGGTGTCCGGTAGGTTTAAGTGTATATTGCTGCTTTGTGTGCTTTTGTGACTTTAACATAATTATATTGTTGTTCCTCACTTTCAAAATATCGTTCTTTGTACTGCTGTAGCTAATTTGGGCTGCAATCCATGTAACGTCTTTCTCTGGCATCTACCTGCTCATGCACACACACACACACACACACACACACACACACACACACACACACACACACATTCCTGTAGGTTCCGCACTATGCAATAAAATGTGTAGATTTAGACTCTTTGTGCCTGTGTGTGTTGTAAAGAAATTTTCCATTGTTTATAGTTTCGATTAATTAGTTTAGTTATCTGTGTTTATAAAAGCAAGCCAAGAACATGTTTTTCTGCTCAAATTCAAGTTCCCATTTATATTAACCATTCCTGCGTTACCCAGTAGGGCTGAACAAAGAATTGTTTTACAGTAAAATAGTGATTTTCCTAATTTTTTCCCTGAGTTGCATCAACAAATGCCAAGAATGCGTACCACCACATGACAGGCAGAGGGGCTGGAAATGAAAACAAACTGTATGCAAGAGAGAGAGAGAGAGACAGAGAGAGAGAGAGAGAGAGAGAAGAGGAGAAAAAGAACAGAGAAAGAGAAAAGCAGGGGAGGAACAACAAAAATGAGAAGAAAATGAGTCAGAATCAAAGAAACTCAACTGATGGTGAGAAAGAGGAAAACACGTACCCAGTCCAAATTCTGACAAAATTTAACCACCAGAACAGGACAGGTGTCCAGTTTCTGTGGATGATTTCATTGCTAGCTCACCAAGATGCTCAGATTTGAATTTAGGAATCTAATCTTAGTGACAGTTGAGTCAGACGTGTGTGTTTCCATGAGTGTGTGTGTGTGTGTGTGTGTGTGTGTGTGTGGTCACTCCTGTACTGTTGACAACAGCTTGGATAGATTGATTATTTCTTATGGTTCTCACCGTGTCATTTATATGTTGCAACATAAACAGGGAGTCGTCAGACTAAGCAACATTTTCCACTCCGCTGTCAGTTTGCAGATTTGCTTTGAAGTGTTTCCGAGATTTCCCTCTGCACACCGCTGTTATGAGCTGTTATGTGCATACTTGTGGCTGCCTTTTAGCTTGCGCAAAAATCTCACAATTTCTGCAATGCTGGAACCAATTTTTGTTTACATTTTCTTAAATCACAGGTCTTTCCCATCTTGAGCTTAATCAAACAGTATGTGATTGTCTAGACTCTGTCTGCATATTTTATATGTAGTCTTTGTTTATATATGACTCACTGTCTGGAGGACTAAGCTGTTTGGGTAAACAGGCTGATATAACTAATAAAGCGGATGTTGTGTGTATGTGTGTTTGCAGCTTGGGGGTGTTGATTGTTTGTCGGGCTGATTCAGTCTCACTGTAGCAGGCTGGTTGTATTTGATGTGGGATTGATCGGGGGCCAAACATGGAGACTTTGGTTTCCCAGAACAATTGCTTCCTGTTTCCCGAACCTGGTAAAAGTGTAGGAAATTGTGTGACATAGACTCTGTCTGTCTGTGTGTGCAAGTGTATCAGTGTGTATGTGATGTCTTTGAGCTCTCTGGTTATTTATACAGATTATTGTAGCAGTGGTAGTCTTGGTCCAAAAGCAATACCTTCAATATGGTGAAGGTATCACTCGTACAACTTCTATAACCAGCTTCTGTTGTCAGTTTTCATTCAATTTAAATGTTTGACCCATTGTTATGGCAAAATACAGCATTTTTATGTGCCCTCCAAAAAGTTTGGAGTTTTTTCAGCAATAGCCATTCAATGTATTTTCATTCTTTAACTACCTCTCCATATAGTATAGTATAGTATATTATTAGAAGTATATTATTAGTGGTGGAGTCCACCATTCCCAAGCTGGATTAAAATTGCCTACCAAAACACAAGGGATTCACAGGACATGATGCATGCATATAATCCAGCGTTGCCATTTACAATTTAATCTCATTGATATTATCCTGACTGTTCGCTCTCCGTGATGCTATCAGAGCTGTATTACTGCTAATGCAAACCGAACATTTCCTAGTGCTGCTAGTTCGCATTAAAAGCATTCGAGCAAAACATGGGGTGGCTTTTATTGTGAAGCAGTCACAGGAAACGCAATGTATTTGTCACTGAGGTTAGCTCTAACCATGGTTGTTCATCAAATATGCATCTATAGGACATGGTCATGCATTTATTGACAGCAGATCAGTGTTAAATATTGCAGGGAGTGATGGAACAAGAAGGAGAAGAAGCTGAAAAGGTGTGACGAAATCCTTTAAGCATTCATTGCTCATCATCAAACATTCTTTTTCTCTCTGTTTGGCACTTTGTTATGGGATGATTTGTCTTGCTTTTTCTCTGTTTTTTGTGTTATGATTGTCTTTCATCTTTCTCTAGGGTAGGGGGCATGTCATTGGGGAATGACATCCCAATCTCACCTGTAGGTTGCAGCATCTCTTTGAAAGTAAAGACACAGACACAGACACACACCCCACACCACGTTACACACTCCCTAATGTCGTCAGAGAGTGATGGGACACCGTCCTGCCAACAGAAAAAAGTCGTCTGTTCCATCTCAGGCAAATAACAATAAGCCTGGGGCTGGATACCAATGGGCTTTCTCTTTGAAATGGGATACCGGCACACGCATTACAAATATATCTCTTGTTTTATCTTCCGGGCCAGGCCCATGGAAAAATTATTCCAAATACCTGCCGCGCTTTATCTGGAACCCTGGAATAGGTTAGGCCCAGCCGGGAACACGAGGATGTCTAAAATAAGGCCTCTATTACGGGATGGAGTGGAGATGGATGGGACAGAGCGGGAAGGGATGGGGATCGGGGGTATTTTAGGTGTATCGGCCCTGTGAAAAAGGGCTTGTTGCGGGGGCTCGGAGCTGCTTTAAAGTCTACTATGTGGGCCGCTGTCAGCTGTTGTACGAACTGCATGTGCAGGGGGAGGGTTTGTGTGTGTGTGTGTGTGTGTGTGTGTGTGTGTGTGTATGCATGCTCATGTGGGCTCACACGTCCATAGAGGAGCGGGAGTATAAATAACATTTTTCCTACAGATGTTCTCACCTTGACAAATCTGTTCTTGGCCTGTGTGATACTCCTTGGCATATGGCATGATGGTCTAACGTAGCTCAACCTTTATTTACTTTCCTCAACCTCTCCCTGCCCCTGTTCAAAGCATCGCTTTTTAAGAACAACATTTACATTTGCGGTATTTAACTGATGCTGTTTTCCAGAGTGACTGATAATAAGCAAGCATTTCTCAAGGACTTGAAAAGGACACATGGCTAGAGACAAACACGTTGACTGCTGCAGGGATTCAAATCATGGTCTTTTAATGATTAGATCGGCAAATGCCAAAAGATGTAACTGCTCTCATTCAAATGCATATGGTAATCATCTTTATCTCATTCTTTTGGGACATGAATGTCTCAAGGAATGTTTCAAGGAATTGTATCAAAATAAAGTGAGTATGGAGTATGGGGGAAGAAGAGAACGTGGGAGATGATGGGAGAGAAATGAGAGAGAAAAGAGAGGCAACAAGGAGAGAGCAAAAGGCCGAGAGCAAGGGGAAGGAACGGAGCAGAAAAACAGAGAGGGGAGAAGATGATAAGAAAGAGAGAAAGCTGTTGAAAGTGCGTCTTTGAGGAATTCATTTATCTCTCTGCCGTCTCTTTGGTGGGACCCGTCATGGAGTCTGTCACCATCGCCTGTAGAGCCCTGCTGACATTTCCTTCAGCAGTTGAGTGTGTGTGAACACCACGTGCCAGACTCACCCTAGAAACACACTGTCATATACATAGTTCCCATGGCAGAATGGCGAGGGGCAGCATAGTCGTCATACCAGTGATGCCAAGACACCAGCAGCAAGAGATGCCGATCTTTTGAAACTCATTAGAAAGAGATGACGTTACAGAGCAGCTCTGGCAAACCGGCTACCAGGCTGGCAATGCCAATACCAGGCACCCGTGACTGAGAACTGACAATGCCAACATGTTGCCCATCTGGCAGATCAGTGTAATTTATCACCGTGCCATAGATCAGTGGTTCTCAGCCAGGTGTTTGGACCCTCCTCCCAGGGGGTTGAAGATCATTTTTTGGCGTTGTGGTATTAATGGGATTAAAAAAACATGTTTTAACTATGTAAATGTATTATTCCTTTGATAATCATGTATTGTATTTTCTTGTTTTTTTCTTCTGATAATCCCAAAGCTAAAAAGGCAAAATAAGTCTTAGATCAGCTGTTCACCTTTCTGCATATGCACCCTGTGACAGGGGGGCATGAGTGGACATTTATTTGCTTCAAGGGGTCTCAATCCAAAAATCTTGACAGGCACTGCCATACATACTGTTACATCAACACTAGGCATTATATGTGTTTCAACAATTGATATGTGGAGCTGATAAATAGTACAATGTCAGTCATGTAAGACCCTGATGCCACAGTATTACCACATTCAGCCCTGTGATTTCTTATTATAGTTATTGGTAAGGGTGTCAGTTAACCAAGCGGTTGGCCTTCCTTCCTTTCAGGTTCTTTTTCTTTATCCCTCCACCATTACACAGCAGACAAGCTTTTTGACTTTTTAGTAACACAAATTTTAATTATTCAAATTAAATAGAATTAGGAAAGTCACAGGTGGTTTTATGGAGATAAACAGGCAAGCTATGAAGAAGACAGAGGAGAGGACTGATTTTTTAAATTGTTTTTTCTGAGCTTAAGCGTGCAGAGCCTTCCTCTGGTCTTTTGGCCTGGTTGCACCTTAACATTTGTCTGTGAGTGCTGTGATCTTCAATTCGAGAAGTGATCAAGCTTCACAGGGTGCCATGTGCTGAATCAAATGTCATCTTTCGCACTTTTCTCTCACCTACAGTATCCCTCTAGTCTCTTACCAACTCACTTCTCCTCCAGGGCTGACACTGCTAAGATGACGCAGCCCATGAGGGGGGACCAGGCCCACCAGCCGGCCCCAGCCCGCAAGTCGGCCAGCCTGTCCTCGCCAAGCGCGGCTCGCCGCCTGTACCGCAACTTGTCTGGAAAGTTCCGTGTCGGCACCAACCCCCCTGCCCTGGAGGACAGTGTGGTGTCAGGACGGGGAGGAGACAAGGAGAGGCTGCGCAAAACCACCATAGTAAGTCAGAGAGAGAAAGAGAAGGAAAAAATAATAAGCCCAGGAACATTGTAGTCTAAAAATAGTCAGGGAAAACATATAGACTTGGATAGTAAGAGAGAGCGGGCTGAACATGAGTGCAATGTTCAACATTCACTGATACAAGCTGAAATGCCCCAGGTATCACATCATAAGGTACTATTCATCTTTAACTTCATGTAAACTGTCTTTGTATCACAGTTTCAGAGTAACGAAGCATTGTTTGAGGCAGTGGAGCACCAGGAGTTGGACTTGGTACAGCTGCTTCTGTCCCAGTACAGTCTGGAGGAGCTGGACCTCAACACCCCGAACAGTGAGGGCCTCCTGCCCCTCGATATTGCTATCATGACCAACAACGTGCCCATGGCCAAGCTGCTACTGCGAGCTGGTGCCAAGGAGAGCCCCCACTGTGAGTAGAGGAACACAACGTACCTGAAGTACTGTAGCTACCCAGTGACAACACCTACAGTAGGTGTAGGTGTTGTGCAATGTAACTATAATGGGAGTTACAGATAAATGTCTTTATTTTACTGCATAGCTAAAACACCCATTTGCTGGAGTGTGTTCATTTAAAGGGAGGTCACACAGAGTTGCTAAAAGCTACTATTAAGCCTATTGTTATGGTCCATACAATTGCATAACCATAAAATTCTAGAGTCTAGTAGCGCTGTTCATCTTTTTTCTGTAGAAAAGATCCAAAA
Organism: Maccullochella peelii; assembly: GCA_002120245.1. NCBI lineage: Eukaryota > Metazoa > Chordata > Actinopteri > Centrarchiformes > Percichthyidae > Maccullochella > Maccullochella peelii. The sequence continues at coordinate 87,908 of LKNJ01000989.1, forward strand.
TCTCTTCTGGGGTCACCACAATGTCTCTGTGCTAATAAGAGCAATGTTTCTCTCATATGTTCAGTCTCTTGTATTTAATGATACTTTTCCTTGTAAATTTTGACAGCTCTTCACTTTTGTTAGTAGAACTTTGGCTTGCCTACAGGTAAGTCACACCATAGCAGATGCTATCTTGGCTTTGAACAGGAAGCAATTTGATTCGCCTGATCCTTTAGCCAATCAAGTCTTGTGTGGTATGTGGAATAATCCAAAGTTAGTTGACTTCTGCCAAAACCACATATATCACTTACTGACAGATCTGTAATCATTTTCTTACAAAGTAGATTTCAGTCTTTAGCATATCTCAGGACTGATACCAGACAGGGTTTGTTTGGGCTTCAGTAGCCACTCTATGGGAATCAACAACTGTCGTTGTGGAAGCCAAAGCCACTGTCACGACAACATCAGCTGCCACTAAAGCAACCACGGGTGTTGCCCAAAGCAACAACACACAAATAAGTCATAACACAATCTCTTATCATGCATACCAGTAATGCATTCATCCACACACTACTGACAACCTCACACATCTCGTTCTGTTTTCTGCTGGCAGTGAAAACATATTAAAGGCGATGAAGGGGTGGTATTAATGATGCAATATTAGTCATCTTCGTAAGCACTTTTCACTGTCTGTGATCTGCTGAGCCTCTGCTCCGTCCCTCTGTTAATGATTAGAACTCGTCAGTAAGGCTCCTAGGCTGTTTGTGTTTGTACTTGTACACACACACACACACACACACACACACACACACACACACACACACACACACACACACACACTTCTCCAGAGCTGAGCCAGACGTCTTATAAAGGTATCATTAAATTGAAAACACTTGAATGGAAAGTGATGTTTACTGAAGTTTGCTCTTTGATTGTGCTCCCTCTTCAGAACTCAAATAACTCACGAGAAAGTGTGAGTTGTGTGTGTGTGTGTGTGTGCGTGCAAATAACTGAAAGGGAGAGAACAACAGCACATAAGGAAAGTAAAGGCTCACCTTCTATTTTCTAAGCATGTATTAATCAAAATCCATCTGAGGAGAATTGACATCAGAGACGCTGCAGACTTTTCCTTGAGCTTTGAAAGGAATGGATTCTGATGCTTATTGATATTGACATGCTTGTGTTGTTACCAGAGAAACAGACAAAGGGCAGACAAAGACAATCAAACAAATCCTCTAAAGCAACTTCATATTCACATTATAAATCCCTCGGTGGCTCTCAATAGGACAAAGCCACTTTAATGTGCTGTAGAGGATCCCAGCCTTGATGTGAAATAAGGACAAATCAAGACACACGTACACACTGGTGACAGCATCTGGACCAGTTTCAAGGCCTGGAAGGGCTGGAAATGTAAATCAAAATGGACCTTGAACAGTTATTTCCATCCGTCAAGAGACCAAGGCTCCTTAGTAATAATCCTAACTTAAGACCTAACCCTGACATTTAGCAGATAACCTGAGCCAGAGTCTTACAAATGCCCTCAGCATTTGCAGTCCCCTAACCTAACCTTAAAACTCAACCCTGACCCTCGCATTACCTGTTTTAAAAGTGACAAACAGCCTTTAAGTCTTCACACAAGTGGCTGAAGAGAACAACAAAACTGACACCCAGAAGAGACACTCAGATTCAAAGAGAAGCTCACAGCCGCTGAGGAGACACGGAGCGAGCCGCAGAATTAAACACCCAGATGGACATTTTGACACGGAGCTTTAAACTTACTGTCAACAGTGGAATCTAACGCTCAACAGTGGAATCTACAATGAACAAACACAGACCACACAGACTAAACACAGACACACACCAGTCCCAAACACTCCAAGAATGACCAGCCACCAAAGAAGAAGCACAGTATGCTACTGTCCTTTGTGACCTTAACAGCTTTACATTACCTGTTCTATACTTTTATGTAGACTGATCTGTACACGTTGTGCAATTGGATTTGAATCTTTGATCTTTGTGTTATGCCACCACCAGCCAGTATCACTAACCGCACTGCCATGATTCGAATAGTTTCATTGGGTGTTACATCTCATGTACTATAGTGAAGTGTTTTTTGTTTAAGTAAACATCATTGTTCACATTGTTTTTGCAACACCCTACCCCCTTTCAGAAAAACATTCCTCTGATGGAGGCTGTGGTATATGATATAAATAGATCAGTTATACCAAATTTTTCCACACGTTTTGCAGAAAAATAGTTTTACAACGGTAGTTTAAAATGATGCCTATGCATGTTCCCACCATTTTGTGTTCCCTTATAACCGCATATGAAGAATACTCCTCCCTCTCTTGCCCCTCTCACTTTCATTGCCACTTTTTCTGTGTCATTTTCTAGGTGATGTCATCCCTAAAGAGGGACTGCTTAGTTAAATGAAGTTTATTGAGGAATCTGCCACAGCATTTTGGCAAACAAAGCCATTAAAAAGAGCGGCCTGCAAAAGCAATTTGCAACAATGCAGGCGGAGGGTTTCTTGCAATATCAGTATAGCCATTATTGAGGCACTTCAATCTAATCAAAAAAGTGTACAGGAGAATTCTCTTAATTAAGAATTTTCACTATCGTTGGTTCACGTTTACTCTTTCAATCTTGATTGGAAAAACAGCCCACTCAAATTTATAGTCCAGCATTGCTCAGCTTTGAGCTGTGTTTACCAACTGCCTTTTTTATGTGTGAATATAAAAGCATTTTTATGGATGTCAAAGTAGTTTTGAAATAATGGAGTCACTTTAACGTGTGTCTAAGTGTAACAAAGCTCTTCTTTTAATACAGTATGCATGCATTAACTTTTCTCTGTCACTGTCTCTCCCATGCGTTTCTTAGTTGTGAGTCTGGAAGGCCGAGCAGTGCACTTGGCCACACTGGTGCAGGAGGCTGAGCAGCGAGTGTCGGAGCTTCAGGCCCAGGTTGGAAGCGAGGGTCCTGCTGAGCGGGAGGGATCTGACCGGGAGAGGCAGCTTAAGGCCTGGGAGTGGCGGCTCCGGCTCTTCCGACGCATGCAGGCGGGCTTCGAGCATGCTAGTAAGGCTTCAGGATGACTTTGATGGTTGTGTGTGCTGAACTGTTTGCCGTCTTTGGTTTTCATTTTTGCACCCTTTTTCTCTGCTGGCATTCTGTCTGGGCTGAGTTAATGGCTTCCACATCGGAAAGCCTAGCGAATGGGTCCGTGTGTGTGTGTGCAAACTTACCACGCCTGTATTCCTGCTTTAATTTTTTATAGGCATTTCATGACACGCTTAGTGGCAGGGTAGACAGCCACCCCCCGAAAGCAGACGCACTCACACGCACACACCAAACCAATCTGCACTTTGATGCAAGTAAGAGTGTTCCTCTCTTTGTAATTCCACTTACTCATGTAGTTTAATTGTTAACATGGATGAAAATTATACACAACATGTCAAAATAATGTTTATGTAGTTACATTCACAATCACAATCAATGACACCGTCGCTCCTTCTCGGTGTTGATTGAGTTGACGTTCATTTGTGAAGATGGTAGATTACAGATGCATCCTTTACTGACTGTAAATTGCTTCAATTTCACAACCATCCATTACCTGACACAAACTATTCCCACTTCTGAAACCGACCAACTCATTGTGCAACAGACCAGGAAGACTAAATGGTGTCATTACAGTTCGCTGCCAATTGTATGTGCTCGCTCCTTTATAATGGTTACTATATGCAGTGTAGGATCTTAGTCTGCTTGTGTTTACCTGTTTGTCTCTCTCCTTATTTACTTGCCATCTTTCTGTCTGTCTGCCTACCTACCCAGACCCTCCAGATGCTCCCAGTGCAGCTTGCCTGTCTGTCAGCAGCAGCACCAGTTTAAGGGTGGACTTCCAGGAACCTCTCTGCGTTAACTCTGCTGTGGTTACCAAGTATAAAGGTCAGCCATCATGCCCATCCCACTGATTCATTTAGAACCAACATCTCAGTGTAACAATATGTAAAGCTCTGGTTCTTAATGAGATGCCAAATAATGCAAGTCTTTCTGAGTCACAAGCATCTTAAGGTGTATATGGACTTTTTGTTTGTGGTTGTGTATGTGTTTGTGTGTATTTGCAGTGAGCTGGAGCAGTGCTCCTTCATTCAGTCCTTTGCTGGGTGAGATGGTGGTGGAGGACACCACTCTGCTACAGTGCAGCATCACTGGACTCACTTCTGTAAGTGCTGCCAGAATCTCTGTCTCCACCGTATTATTGACGGTCTGAACTGTTGAATCAGTTTTTCAGTATGATCATTCAATCAGTAGGAATCAGGAAGAATCTCATCTAGGATCCAACATAACAGAACTAAAAGTCATATGTGTGATGTTGTCAAAAGATATCACCAGGAGGACACTTATTTTGAGGGTCTCTTGGATAGAGCATCTATCCAAGTGTATTTATCCTCCCCTGCACTCCTGCACATCACACCAGTTTCACATAAACCAAGTGAAGCAGTCCTATTTCCTCTGTTCCCACCTTAGTCTGCAAGAACTACCAGATAAAAAGGATACAACCATGCATTATCTGGTAGTTTATGGGTGACAAAGCAACACAAAGAACCACTAAGCTCTAGCTTCTCCAGCTGTTGACCAATAAAATGTTTAGAAGCTTTTCTCCCACATGAAGGCCCCTGATATTATTTACATGTGAGCTTGAGGCGTCCGCTTAGGCGACATTTGAAGGCATTTCCCAAGTGACTCTTGACTCACACACAAACTCAGACTACACAAGTTGTAGTCGCCATCAATCCCAAATGATGGGGGTGAAAGACTTATGGCACTGCTAAAAACACAATTGGAAAACACAGTTTATTTGTTATTTGTTGAAAGTCTTGGCTGGTGACCATTCATAAGCAACAGTTGAAAAACAGCCTCCAAAATGATTAAAAGAGCAGCTTGGTAGCCTGCCACCTGATTTATGTTTGGCATTTTTAAGCGGGCATGTAGACAAATGGACGCTCCACTGGTTGTTTGTTATTGTGTGAGAGAAACCCCTTCCCCCTTTAAAGACCCCTGCTGCCAGCCAAAGCTCACTCCTGTCACATGACAGGGGTCAAGGCGAGGTCAGGAAGTGTCGGCGGCTTGTTTGATTGATCTGGCTGAGAAAGGAGAGACAGAGGCCTGCTGTCTGCACACTGGGCACAGAGACAGACAGAACATCTAGATAGACCCTTCACCCTCCACACACACACACACACATACACACACACACATACATACACTGAAACGAAGACCTAGCAAGAGACAAACAGATGCACTGAACCACACACATACATATGTATATGGTTTTTGTATATGAATTTGCCTTAACTGTCATGTGTCCTGTCCTTACAGGGGACCTATTACTATGTCCAAGTGTCAGCCTATAATATGAAGGGCTGGGGGCCTCCACTAGTTTCCACCCCTGCCTGTGCTGCACCCTCCAGTAAGTCTCAATTGTGTGTACGTATATGTGTACATTTTACATAAAGCCAGTTAACAACCATGCAAGACCCCTGAAGGGTTTTGGCTGGCTACCTAAATTAACACCGCTGCAAAATAGTTGTCACACAGGACTTAGGTGCTGGATGTGTGTATGTGTGTGTCCTTCATGAATGATACAATCGCTCATAGCTTTCCCACACATAAAGGGACTTGCATCATTTCACATCTACTCAATCGATTTGGTTATTCCAACGTCATTCCGACGTTGCTTTGACATTATTAGGGGGGTGACAGCTGGACTCTTCTCGGCTAGCAGGCTGGGTGGGTTTCGGGACCCCTTCTGCGGACGTCAGTGTGTGTAACCATAGCCTCGGGATGGTGTTTGGGGCTGGTTGGCAGAAGAAGCTGCCCGGGTTCAGCCAAGAAGTTAACCGTGAAGTCATGAGCAACAGCTGAGGTGTTGACTAACCACAGCAGCTCTGACCCTCTTTCTCCCTTTCTCTCTCTCTCTCTCTCTCTCTCTCTCTCTCTCTCTCTCTCTCTCTCTCTCTCTCTCTCTCTCTATCTATCTATCTATCTATCTATCTATCTATCTATATTTGAGGTTTTTCTAACAAGTTGCAAAGGACAGATTGAGGACTTGAAAATGTTTTTTTTGTATATAGTTTTTTATGTTTGGCTAAATAGTATAAGATTACATTTGTTGCTTTGTAAGTAAATTTATGTGAAGTAATTATTTCAGTCTATTGATTTATGAGATGAGTTTTATGATTGCTGTTTGTGTGCAGCATGTAAAGTCTGTACAGTTGGTACACACCTACTGTAAGAGAGTGAACATAGGTACTGTGATTGTATGTGTGTTGGCACACTTAAGACACATCTGGGGAACACATGAACATATTTGTCCTCATCAGCATGCTGTGTTTTTCAGCAAGTGTGTGTGTGAGTGTGTGTGTGTGTGTGTGTGTGTGTGTGTGTGTGTATGTGCGTCTTCATTTTAGGAGACTGGGCTTTCCCTCTCTTTTTTTCTTTTTTTCTACTGTCCACCTCCCTCCCTCCCTCTCTCGGAGCTAATTTCGATGTTGCGTGTTTGTGTTTTCCATTTGGGCCTACCACTGGAAATATTTGCATGTCTGTGCTGTAGCACGCGGCGCGGCCCCAACAGTGGGGGCCTTATACCGGGCTGTGGACGCCCATTAAAGGGCCCGCTTGTCCTGTCGGGACAGGCACCTTTCCGGGAATAGAGCTCACCGTGTTTCAGCCCCATGCGCCCTCCGGGGGGCTCTGGGAGAGGGAGTTTGGGTGGGGGGATGGGGGGGTGGGTGGTGGTTGATGGGGGGGGTTATCGCTGACACATCCTCCAGTGAGCAAGCAAGGATGCTGGCTTATTAACACAGTAGGCAGAAGGTGCTGAAGGATCGTTTTCTGCAGAGCTGGTCATCTATGAGGAGGGAAGGGAAAGTGTGTGTCTGTGTGTGTTTGTACTGTAATACAGTGTACAGTAAGTAGGTTTTCAATGTTTTTATGATGGAGTGTTTGTAAGTGTCTACGATTGGACAAACAGGAAAACAAAAACACAAAGAGACACAAAGAGGAATAGGAACAGTCAGGGATTGTACATTAAGAGTCTTTTGCTTAGTGGGATGTGTGGTGTGTTACTTTCCTCACTTGTGTGTCTGTCTACATGTGTATACATGTGTGTACATACTGACTGTTCTGAGCCCAAATATGTGCAGGGCAGCCAGTAGCAGTGGTGCTCAGTAGGTCTGTCTGTCAGCCAACCACAGCTTTCTCACACTGGGGTGGGTGCTGTTTCCTATAGTGCACACACTAGACCTGTTTGAGAAGCAGGCCGTCTCACACACCTCACACTCCTACTATTGGAAGCCTCAGGAACAGGGCCAGGCCAAGAATTTTTGGGGTCCCAAGCAGAATTTGATTAACCCCCTCCTAATCCCTGGACTAACCTCACATAGAGTCCCACTGATGTGTGCGTCAGCACTGTATGGTCATACAATAGTGAAAGTGTCCCATCATCCAGGTATAATCTAGATGACTGCTATTTTCTACTAAATAGCAGTCATCTAGTCCGGTCGTCTTCCAGTATTGTGCTACTAATATCACAAAAAAGAAAGAAAATGTACAGTATTAACCTGTATTTTGAGCATTTCATAACTTGAATAGTGTGGGAGCATGCTGCTGATTAGTGTGACAAGTTTTCCATTGAGCTTCAAACCCGAAGTCCAGTGTTTCTTTCATCTAACCAAAGTTATTGCTTCAGTCCATAGATCCAGATTCAGCAATTTCAAATAATGTTGATGTATTCAGATGTTCCACTGTGAGCACAATCTTTATGCTTCCCCAGTAGAAACCTGTCCGTAAGGCTTGCACACCAAAAAACTATGAACTACTGACAGAAGTCAACGTTGGCTGATGTTTCTTTATTCATAGAAAAAGAAAAACAAGAAAAAAAAAGAATAGCATTCCCAAATTGCAGTTTGAACACAACTGGAACAAATAGACCTCCGTCTTTATATATAATGAAGACTCTTGGTCTGAAAAGATGGCCCCACAGAGGATAAATAAATAAATAAATAAAATAAAATAAAATAGAAAATTATATATAGAGAAAGAGATTTTATTGCCATGTTTTCATGACAATAATCCTAAACCAACACTATGAAACTTTGTAAACTTGGTAAATACAGAACATTGCATGGTCACTTTTCTAATAATTGTCTTTCTTACCTCTGTCTGCAGGTTGGAGGGATATCGATGACCGTGCTCCACGTCAGAGAGGCCAGAAGGAGGCACTAGACCAGCTACTTGGACAGATAAAAGAAGCTCACCGCCACTGTGTCTGCCATGGTATCAATAACTTTTTGATCGATTTGGTGGGCGTGTTTTCCTAAAAGACTGAACAGTAATATGAGAGCTTTAACAGTTTGCATGGTTGACCCCTGGTGAAACCCAAACCTCCAAGCCTGGTAGTGATAGTGACTTGATGTACTCATTGAACTAAACATGAGCACTTGTTATTTCATACTAGATGTTTTAAAGTTTAAATATGGAATTACATACAGCAAATTCTTAGGTAGAATAACAACTTGAAACTACATGACCACAAATATACTTGACCCTAACCTTAAGATCAGTTTTTAGTATTGATATCAGTTGAAGTAAAGTGCAGAAGTTGAAGTGAAATGCACCCTGAGCTGTGGTATGAGCTTCTGACATTAACCCGAGCTTCTGTCGTTTTCACTACGCCTGTCACATTTTAAACAAACACATCTGAATTTTTAGCCACTGCCTAGGTCATGTTTCAGAAATATTCTTGGTGTAAACAAACACGAACATGAGCAATGGACGGTTCAACTCGCAGGTGCAACACGTCTCACCAATTGCTGTGTTTCATCTCACCTTGACAGACACTTTACAATCTCAAGCACGACAAGTACTTCGGGGGCCATACACCCTAAGACGGCATGCCACCTCAAAAATAATACCCTCCCCTCTGTCTCAACAACCCCCCCTACACCCTTATGCGTCTTTCCATGACTCAGCCCTTCCTCTGCTGAATACCTCTCTCTCTGTGACAAAATGCAGATCAACTTCTCTCACACTCAGGCTGTTTATATCCCCAAACACTGCCGGCTGTAAGCTGGTCCCATAAGTGTCAAAACCTGTCCACACTGACTCTTTTACATGACGGCAAACTGCATTTAGCATTGAGCAAGTTGTCTCTCTTTTTCTCATACACCCACATGCCCAAACACACTCACCCACTTACTATTGTCCATTGTGGCCAGACCATATTTGCAATAGGGCGAGATGCAATATAATAGTCAGTATTGAGTGGCTCTTGGTTCTTCAGACGGCAACTGATTGAGCTTGAGAGTTCAGGCACGGTAGCCAAGGTGGCGTGTCCTGGGGTCATGTTTGTTATTCCTGTAAGAGACGAGTCCTGGGCTGGAGTCAGGAGAGGGCATAAATTAACACTGACTACTGCTGCCTCCCCCCCTCCCCCCTCCACCCCCCACAGCCCGTCAGTCATCCTGTCTACTGTCCATACATACAGTATATACACATAAAGATAGACAGGCACACACATAGACACTCATGTACATGAACAGACACAAATATTCAAGTACATGCTCTAACTCTCTCCCACATGTCCATGTATGCACCCCCATTACAGCCCGGCTTATAGCCCATGCCACATTCTCCCTCTTGTCCAAACACTATTAATTAAACTGTGAAAGAGGCCTTGACTAACACAGGCAGTCCAGCAGTCGGTCCTACTTGTCTGTCTTACTCAGTGTCAAACAGGGACTGAGGCCAGAAGGACTGGAGCTGAACAGACTCGCAAGTAAAGAGAAATTTGGGGACGTGAGAGGGGTCGAGGGGCGCTGTTTTTTCTTGTTACTCCACCTCGACTCGTCCACCTGAAGAGAAAATTAGTTCTTTTTGGGTCCTGAATGGGGGGATTTATTGACTTTAAGTGGCCTGAGGCTGGAGTAAGATCACCTGGGAGGGGAGGAGAGGGAATCTGTGAAGGATTTGGGACTCTGGCTTTCTAATGAGTTGGGAGGTGCGTTATCTCACCAACAGGCGCCCACACAAACACACACACACACACACACACATACATATATACACACACCTCCCTCTCTCGCCTCCAACCCCCTTCAGGCCCACTAAAAATAAACATGTCCCCACAGACTTAACTGACCTCCCTGTCAGTGAGTGGCAAAGGGTTAAGACACATACAGACACACACACACAAATTACTACAGCTCCTTGGCTCCACTGATATGGCTGTAGCTCAAGACATGTCATGCTCCAGCAGCTATAGTATATGCAGGTAAACACACACACACATACATATACACACAGTTAGTGTCCCTCTGGGACCTGAGAGCTAGTGGTTCCCTCAAGGCCCATAGTCTGCTGTTGGCAGCCAGCATGACTGTCAAATGGTGCCGCGCCACTGGAGCGCATGAAATGTCGAAAAACATTCCACTCCGACCGTGTTGTTGGACGTGTCAGGTTGGTTGTTAATTAGGTAACGACCTGTCACTGGAAAAGATGTTTCTAGAGTTTGTCAGAACAGAGGTATTCATTGGTGTTAGCAAGAAAATCAGACAACCAATCAGAGTCGTGCCACACATTCTCACACAAGTGCTCCGACTGCTTATTCTGTTTCTATGGAATTAACAAAAGCCTTTCTGTTTTCTCTGTCTTGTCCACACAGAACAGTGCAAAGCTCCACAACAAGGGAGGAAGCACTCAGTATCCAAAAGCCTGCGCCACCTCTTCCAACCCACCAGCAAATTTGTTAAAAGCTTGAAAAGGTTTGTCCATGAAGTGTGATGTAAAAATAGTTGACCTCCATGTTGTAGACTTTTAATATGAAGGGAATTGCAATTACTATGTGTATGGCTAATTTAGTGTTTAATTTGTGAAATTACATATATTTTCATTCAATTTGGAGAGAACACATAATATCCATTATGTAGTCATTTTGATATTTTCTTACTGTGAGAATGCACACAGAGCTAAGTGCAAACCAGTGTAAGCTTTATTCACTTGAAATGTTTTTTCACATTTATTCACCAAACGTTTTCAGCTATCTTGGACTCAGACACCAGCGCAAGTAAGCCATTTGGTGATTAACGCCTGGTGTACTGGAGAAGAGTTGTGCGATGTGTCATTTTGATGTTTACCCATTCTGTGATGCGTTTCTTCTGTAACACCTGTATTTTTTCTATGTTACTTTCCAGAGGTCTCTATCTGACGTCCATATTCTACAGAGATGACAATGTGTTGGTGACTCCAGAGGACCAGATTCCTATTGTGGAGGTTGAAGATTCCTACTCCAGCTCCCTCATGCAGGACTTCCTCTGGTTTACCAAGGTAGACAGACAGAAAGGAAGAGACCCTTTACAAACCCATTAATCATCATATAACTGAACTTTTTTTGGTAGTTTTTTCATTTTTATCGAAGTTAATTTACTAATAAACAGAAATTATTTATTTAATAAGATTGTTATCGGTTATTAATACTCATTAATACTCAACTGCAAACAGAACAATAGACCATAAACTGATGTTTTGCTGCCAGATGCATTTGAAAAACCTTTTGTATGTGTACATCCAATCCCTGTGCCAGGTATCCTATCTATGGGAGGAGATTCCCTGGCTGCAGCAGTGTCTCAGTCCTTCCCAGTCGTCCTGTTCCTGTACTCTGCAGACACGCCTCAAGATGCTGCAGGCTGTCTCCCAGCTACAGGTAGTGCAATGCAATGCAATGCTTAAACTATTAGGACTGTGGTTTTATAATTGAAATGAACTTCATGGTCTGAAACATTTTATTTGAATACCCTCTTTCTATGTTTTTCTCCTTCTGCTCTAAACAGAGAGAAAAGCACTGAACAGCAGTACAGTTATTATCTGATGTATTTCCTCAGGGAATGCTGGGAACCCAGGACCTTGGTCAGGTGTATTTTGAGCCAATCAAAGACAAGCATGGTAACGCCCTGCTGGTGCTCCTGAAGGACATGAATGCCTGTCCCAACCTGGATGGGGTTCGCTGGACGCAGCTTTGCAAACTCCAGCTCCAACGCAAATCCATCTCGTCCCCCGATGAGCCCACTGCCTTGGACGTGCTTCTCATCACACTCCATGTGAGTCCTACAGGAATAGATGGGCAGTGATTGGGATTGTGGAAAATTGGTTATTTTTGCTTTTGTTTTGGAGACAGGCTGCTTCCACAGCAGTCAGGAATGGAAGGAGGGTTTGTCAGCAGTGGTTGTGGTTTTTATCAGACTCATTCTTGGCATTTTTTGTTACCCGGAGATTTAGCAAGATGAAACAGTGTAGTGCACTTTGTCAACAACAAAATGCTCCCAAAAGCACTGCAAAACATTTATTTATTTGTATTGCTCTAATGTTTTTAACTCTCATTCACAGAAAACCAGTAAACACGAGGCTGCGTGGCTCAAACAATAAATTGAAATGTGCTTCCAATTATGAGTGCTGCTTGTGCAGACACTCTTCATTTAGACAAACATTAATCATCATGACTCTCCTCTTCCATTTTCACCTTCTTTGTAAGGGCACACATTGAATTGACTTGCCATCAAATTAATTAAAATGCCATTTCAGGTCAAATCTTGGACCCATTCCAACCCAGCATGAATGTTAATTTTAAAAGCTGCTCATTCAGGGTGTGAAAATTGTAAAGTTACATTTGAATTTCAGCATTGTGGGCGTGATGATGATAATCTAACTAATTGTTGTTGTTTAGTAGCTAATGCTGTGTGGCTGTTTGGTTCAGAACGACCACAATCTGGACCTAGACCACAAGTTGATTTTGTCTATATAGCCCGGTAAACTTGATACCATTGTTGCAATGCTGTTTTGTCTCCAGTGTAAGTTGGTTTGGCCTTGTGGTTCCAAAACAATGGTGGAGACTCCCTGTGGCAAAACCACATTTCACTGAAATATTTGTTTTGTGGCCAGTTATGAACAAATTGTATGATGAAATACATAAAAATGTGCTGATGGGCTATTTTTTAGTGCTTACATCCACTTTAAACATTCAACAACTTCAGACTGAAGTCTCTCAAGGACTAACAATAGCAAAACATGAAAACAACATAATTTAAACAAATGTGAGGATGCTTATAGAGACAAACTTAGAATCATTGCCACTACACAGTCAACCCCAGTCAACGCTACCATGCTGTCCTCTTACTCAGTCTCTGTCAACCTGCTGTTCCCAGGAGAAGCTGGCATATCACAGGCGGAGCAGGAAGATGTTGTCTCCAGGCTTATACCTGGGCTACCTGAAGCTGTGTACATCAGTGGAGCAGATCAGAGCGCTGGTGCCCCAGAAACTCCCCAACGTCCTCTGTCACACCAAAATTCGGGACAACAGCAACGTGTCCAGGTGGGGATCATGTGTTAATGTCTGTGGGTCAGTGTATGTGGGTTAGGGATGGGCATGAGGTGCAGTGGGTTGAAGTTGTTTGTGTCTGTATGTGGGTGAAAAGCTGGCTCTTTTGGAGTTTTGACCAGCAACCTGAATATATTGGCAAAACAATGACAAAGATACCTGTGACCTGGATTGATGCACCCTTCATAGCATTCCTGTGAGTGTGTGTTCTACATGTGCGTTATTTCAGAGAGGAGTGGCAGTGGCTGCAGGCTCTCAGCTCTCTGGAGGAGTCGTTGGAAATGGACCATGAAGTACAGAGTGCTCCACATCGCCTCCTACAGGACCTGCGCAGTGCCATCAAGGACCTGATGGCACACATCAATGTCCCTGGCAATCAGGTCAGGGTTAGGCCAGAGTCAACTGTGTAACGTTGTCTATAAGCACAAGGTTCTATAGTGACATTTCTTCTCCAGAAGCAAAAGAAAAAAGTATTTTGTGTATGACTGATTGTGACTGATACCATGGCACCAGTCGAAACTCCTCAAAAGATATCCAGCCAAGTTCCAGAGGCAGGCAGTAGCAAGAGCTCAAAGCAATGAAAATGGTTCCAATGGATGATCAGCCAGTTCTGGTTAAACCACTAATTCCACATGATTTCTGTTAAAGAACATGGTTGGATTCCAGCACAATGGCAATCATTGTCTATTTGGCTTTAACCTTTTACCACCCACTGTTCCAACTAGCACTATAAAGGACTTTACAGACTGCTACGATGTACTATGAAAAGTTACTTGAATATAAACATGAATATACTGTAAATATTAATATATGTATTGATAGATTAGACTGAAACCTTAAATATGCTGTTTCCAGAGTGGAACAACAAATGTGGTTTTAGCACTAAGATTCTTTTACTTTCGACCTGCTCCACAAAGGAGCCCAACAGGGTATTAGTGATATGAAATAACCCCTAATTACAGCAAACCATGCAGTTACCATATTCCTTACTTCTCATTCCACTATTGGAGTTGTTGGAGCCTCTGGTTCTACTTTCAAGATACTTGACTGAGTGAAAACTGACTTCATGGTGGCCTAGCCGTCTATGATCCATACCCTGTAACTGTCTGTGGTTTGAGTGCAACCAGGGACCCTGTACTTCTATCTATCAAATAAAAGCTTAAATGGTCTTAAAAATAAATAAAAACAAACAAAAGAACATAACATGCATATTAAAATGAACGATTAAGATTGAATTGAACATGTCAGTATTCTTTCACTGCTTTAAGGTTTGACTCAAACTAAACTTACATATGTTTGTGAGTGTGATCACCTGTCTCTGTGTGTCCAGGCACAGGACTTCCGTATCTACAGCCAGGAAGTGTTGGAGTTTGGGGAGAAAGTGTCCTTCCTGCTCCTCCTGCCACCTTCAGATGAAGTGTGCACAGCTCCTGGTCAGAATAACCCATACTCACCCCGCTCTGGCTTCCTCACCCTGCCCCTGCAGATCTTTGAACTGGGTCAGTATAACAAATTTTAAGCGGTTCATAATCACACACGTTCTGCGTTATATAAAACAAACATTTGACACCAACTGCTGTTTCCACATCTATGTATCTATGCGTTTCTGTATTTACTGGCACAGCATTTTACATTTATTTTTTTCTTGTTGGATTCCCTTTCTCCCACAGTCCACTTTAATGCCTATTGCCCCAGTTTCATTGGCCAGTACTGCAGAGTGTCGGCTTTGCTGGAGCTGGAGTCCCTCATGTCCCAGCAGGCACTGAGGGAGGCCTTCTCTGAGGCCGAACTCCTTGCTGCTAAGAAGAAACACCAGCAGGTCCAGGAACACATGCAGGTAAGACAGAGACAGCATTCAGGCAGCCTGGAAAGACAAGCAAAGGACAATACAGCTGGAATATACATGTATATTGTTACACACTCACTGCTGAGACATCTAAGTGTTTGGATTATGCACTGTAAAACTAGTATTTGTGTGGGATTAACTATTATGATCTTGATGACTGTACAACAGCAAATGGAGGAGGTGTGGCGTGATGCGAGGTGGATCATGGACGCCTTGCAGTATGCCCGCTACAAGCAGCCAACTGGAGGCATCTTCATAAGCTGGATCATTGACTTCTCCAAGGAAGTGATGCCCAACAAGCCTCCCTCCACCTCCTCTCAGCCAGACTTTATGCCCTCCCCCATGCCTTCACCCGAACCCTGCCACAAGCACTCAGGTCAGAATAAACTCTTACAACAGAAACATGTCTGATTCTGCAGTTATACGATACTGTTGCCAGTATGAAATATGGGAATTCATATGCAACATACAAACAGAACTAATAAAAGATATTATTTAGCTTATTTTTTACTTCCTCATACACGCTGTCAACAAGTACTTTTTCTCTGCAGATTTCGCTGGACTCTCAGACGAGGAGGGCTCCTCTGAGGTCTTCCTCACCACCGACAGTGACTACGACTCCAGCCGTGCCCAGAGTCCCCGTGAGCTGGACCTGTTGCCCCCTTCACCCCTCTCGTCCTCCGCGCCGCTGGAGCCCCGTGGCTTCCTGCGCAGTGACGGGAGCTGCTCAGGAGGAGGGATGTGTGGGGGTGGACGCGGAGGTGGAGCGCTAAGGGATTCCACGCCGGATGTCCTCCAGGCGTCAGAGCCACAGCACGGGAGGGAAGGTGAGCGGTGTGGCGGAGGGGGAGGAGTTCGGTGTGGAGGGGAAAGGCGAAGGGGGGCCCCAGAGCTGTTTGACAGTGACTTCATCCTGCCTAGCAGGCAGATCGAGCTGTTACACATCACAGAGAAGAGACAGGCCTTCTGTGTGAGAACCAGCAGCCTGGAGTTCCCTTCCACCACCTCAGCCCACCACCAGCCTTACTGCTGCCACACTAAATGTGCCTCGCCATCCACCTCGCCACAGCGAAGATGGCACAGGCCCTCGTCAGTGGAGCGCTGTTGCTCGGCTGAGCGCTGCCTACCACAACTTCCACCAGCGCGTACGTTATCGGAGGACAGCGGCACACAGAGACTGTCCTCACCATCGCCGGCTGCCCTCAGGAAAGGCTGTCATGCCACACTCAGAGTGTACCCGCAGTACCGCACAGGCCTGCCAAAGGAGACCAGTGTTAAGGTATAGATGTGTTTTGACTTGTTGACGTAATTCACCTTTAAATTGTTGTTGTGTTTGTGACATGCTTGCAAAAGCTGACTGATATCTTCTCCTGTGTTTCAGCTTTGTGTAACTCCAGGAACATCAGCGGGGGAGATGGTCCAGCTGGTAGTGCAGGAGATGAACGTCGTGTCTCGGCGCATGCTCGGCAGCAGCGGAGACGGTGGTGAACCGGAGCAGTGTGTGTACTACAGTCCTGAACAGTTGAAGCACTTTGGCCTTGTGCTGGTTGTGGACAATAGAGAAAAGTGGCTTCAGGATGATTTCTGTCCCCTGGAGCTCCAAAACCCCTGGCTGAGAGGCAAACTGTGCGTTCGCATTAAGGAGTATTCACCGCTAGCACTCAAACACAGTCGGGCCACCACAGTGTGATACTTCCAGGAGAGAGAATGAGATAAAGAAAACGTTCAAGAGTTCATGCCATGTGCAGATTCTCTTTCAATAAATGTGTATTGAAATTAAGGAACTGTTACATTTGTATAAACAGGCTCCTAAACTGTAGGAGCTAAACTCTACACTATTTTCTCTCACACTGTGGTGTTACCATCCACAACTGCAGCTATAAGATATTGTCATATTTTCTGCTGTGTTCTTGTTATCTGAAAGGCTCTGTTTCCATGAAATGTGTTCTCCCTTATGTAGGACCTGTTTTTATGAACATCAGAAACCCTCATATGGACACCAAATGAACAATAACAAAATGGAACAAAGAGAAAAGAGTTTTTTGTGCTGTCAGAAATCATTGGGAAAAAGATTGTTATGCTGAGCAAGATTAATGGAGCGCCACTTTGACTTCTGGCATGATTGACGCCGGCACATCGGGCCGTGCACGTTGCCAAAACGACATGGGCAGCATCACCGCCTCCCTAGCCACACGCGGACACGGCTTTTCCTATGAACTCTCTCATTGTGTCATTCCCAAAGAGCTGTCGGCTGCAGCCGCCCGGCCCCATGTTCCCAGGATGTGGGCTCTGGACCCAGCCCAGAGGGCAGGAAGGAAGGGAGAAGTACAGAGGGGGGGGCTGGCATCTCCGCTTGGGGACGCAATCGACCCGACGATTTGGCCCGTCAGCCCGTCACTCAACTGCTCTTGGCCACTGTACTGTCTGGTAGTGAAGCAGCCAAGCAAGGGAGAGAGAGCTTGATAGAGAGTGAGAGAGAGAGGGGGCAAGGAGGAGGAGGAGGGTGGAGGCTGCATCTTTTAGAACCTGGCACTAGCTCTCTGGTGCTCTTTTTCTCCCATTTGCAGCAACAAATCCTCTGTATAGTAGACTCAGTCGTAGTGTAGCTAACTAATACGATCATCTCACTTTGGGAAGTAACACAAAATAAAACCAGCTAATTTGGATTTTCACAAGAGAGAAAAAAACAAGCAATACTTGACTCTTTTTGTTTTTCTAATAGATGGAGAAAAGCATGTAAACCTTCCAGAATTGTGCTGAGTACATCTAAAGTACTGTAGTCATGCTGTGCTAAAAGTTGACCAGTTCAGTGTTTTGTTGTGTTTGGTTCAGTGGTGTTCCCAGATGCATCAGAAAATGGTGCCTGTCTAGCCAGCCTCCCAAAGGGATTCTAGTGTGAAAGGGATGACTCAAGTTGTTAAGAGGCCCGGTGTTTGGCAGCAAAGTAACATACCGTGTATTCCAGACTGTCTCCTAAACTGCATCAAAACAAGTTATATATGAAAGGACTTAACTTTAAGATGGTTACAAATATATTTTAGAGACTCTCAACGAACCGCGGGTCATGTGACTGATGGAGAATAATGAAAGCATCAGTAGGCTAGTTTTCGGTCACCTTACTAACTTGTCTACCTGTATTGAAAGAGAAGACGCGGATAACACAACTGTCTTTAGAAAATAAGTAAAACTATCTATTGCAAAGGAAAAAATGCAGTAAAGCTTGTTAATCAACCTGCTGCGTTTCTTTATTCTTTCACCTCTTTTTTTTTTTTGACAAATTGTGATTTGAACAATGCAAAATCACAATCTACAGACTTGTAGCAAGCCAGCCTCCCTCCAAAATATGACATTATATCTACTATGCAACCATTTTGAGAACGCGCACACAGCGAGATGCAGACCACTGTGGGAGCTTCGATGCAATTTCATCAAAATTTAAACATCAAAAGATAGCCAAAAACGTTGAATAAAGCATGGTGTACTGCAAGAGTGCTGCGATGTGTTTTTATATCTATTGTAAACATTCGTGCAAACATAACGTCTAGTTAATCAGATTCTGGAAACCACATCCAATCAACAAAACAATCAACAAACGTAGCTTCATTTCCTACTGAAAAGCGTCCATTGTAACATTTTTAAAATAAAATCTCGTAAAACAACATGGTCAAACCCACTGTCAGTGTGGTCTTTTAGATAACATTGTAACAACTCGCACCGCAAATGGAGGTCAGTCGGCAGCAAACATGCTAGCAGATTAGCTCGCAAGTGCTAGCTTGTCTACCCTGTTCGGTTACGTGACCCTCACCTCACAAGTCTTAGCGTTCACTCAAGAGTTTTCTGTGACACACAAATTCTTTCTATGAATTACCAAAACACTGATGCAGGTATTGCATTTTTGGGATTGAACCACATTAACTAATAAGGCCTTAACAACACCATCCTTTTTACCTAATTTTTGGGAACCTGTGCCAAGTTTTGGTTTCTCTGTTCACACTATACAGTCTGTGAAACCTCACAACATTACATTTGAAACAGTCTGTGCATTGTTTACATCGAACTCCACAGCTCACACTCGCAGAAACTGCAGGTTGTTGTGTTTTATGTATTTTTTTTATATCTACTGTTTTTCCGCACATGATAAATACTTTTTTCCTGCTGTGAAACCTAAACCAGGCTCATCAACATCATACCATTATAATAACCTGGAGCGTTTCCAAATGTAGCACCAGAAAGGTCCAAAAGAGGAGAGTTTGATAGGTGAAGTCAGTGGACCTGGCCTCAGTTACTGTAGCATTCCAGGTTCCCAGGATGCTGTGGAACCTGTCACAGGGGGAGTTAACAGTGGTGTCTCTCAAAGTGTTTACAGAGTTTAGTTTCCTTACACCTTCAAAGATGTGTTTACTACGTGTAACTACTGTAAAAAGATGTCGTAAGACAAACTGATGTTATAAGTTGTGATTGAACTCTTGTGTTAGCGCTTAGATGTCTTCTTTATTCACATTGTTAAAAGCGTTTTTTACGAGGGCCAACTGCAAAAACAAATCACACAACCAGAATCGAACATTGTACATAGACAAACAAGACCAGGGGATGAATGTACTGTATCTGCCCTAAATGTGAAAGTAAGTGAATGTGGGGCTGTCATCACTGCAGAGGTCAAAGGTCAGTGAAGTTATAGGCAAGAATCTGTCTTAAGATTGTGCTGAAGGGGAAGAGGAGGGTTTAAATTCCCTTTCCAGTCAAAAAATAAAGTAAAGCCCCATGTTTACAAGGAGCTGTTGGCAGATCCATCAGGCGAAGTCATGAAGGAGACATCACGTCACTTTTTTTAAAATCTATTTTTATTGAACAATAAACGAATATTGCAAAATAAAAGCCTTAGTTGTTTATGTGGGTTTCTTCTCTTTTAACGGATCACCGCACACGAGTGTAGGAAGTTTCTAACCTCCATGTGTGTCCCACTGACCATTAACAACATCTTTTATGCGATATTGACCTTTTTACACTTCCTGTTTGAGAGATAGACCACTTATAGTACTTTACGCATTAACTGCACTACATTGTCTTAGTTTGAGAGCTGAAAAATTCCACTAGGATCCATGATATATGTATTTTGGCACATGTCATCAGCCATATGGGGCATAACAAACTTATATTTCAAGTGTGTGCAGATCAGATTTTCTTTGGGGCTTATTCTTTTAGTTTGGAGTTTCATCCACATATATGATACACTCCCCAAAAGCTGTTCATTCATCTGATATGAATGAGTGTAAATGACAAATAGAGGGCACTTGTTCCTACAGATGCTATATTGCAATGACCTCATCAGTGTTTGCCACCCAGTTGATGAAAACTGAATGGTGGGCAGCTGCAGACAGAATCTCACAGAATAAGTGGTGGGCATGGCCACATGAAGCCTGCGGTGTGCACTCACCAGGGATGGACAATGATGTTACTATTGCCTGTGGTGAGGGAGTGTTTTTACCGTCAATTTTGTAACAGGTTTGAATAGAGTTTAGGCTTAGCATTAGGAAAATATTTGACATAATGGCATCCCCTCCACCAGTTTCAGGGTGATGTGCATTACATCAGCTTTACATTCTCAATGCAGTACTGTAAAGATGAGATTTGCATGTTTGTAGAATTACACTCAACATATAAAAGATCTAGATGCCTCTTTATATCGGATACTGAAATATGGTTTTCCAAACTCAATGCTGTTACCCTCATCAAATACTAGCAGTCTGTAAGCATCCCATTGCTATTCATGATTGACACATTAAACTTTGAAAAAGGGGATTCCACTCTTTAAAGTTACTGACAATTATATTTTTTGTCAGAGCTAATTATCTCCAGATAATAACTTAAAGATGTTCTCGATATTTAACTTCAGGGAACCTAAGGCCTCCATCCAGACTGATAGAACACTTTATTTTGAAAGTTTCCAGCCTGTCTCACTTCTGACCACACCCAGTATGAGTTTGCTTGGGTGTGTTCAGAAGTGTGCTTTGTTGCCCCTGTGACCACACCCAGCTGTGATGTCACAGTGTCCTGGAGTACACCTGTGCATCACTGCAGCAAGGTGAGGCGTTGAATCCAATGTCGGTGTTCATTTACATAAAGATCTTGCCAATAGATACTTTAATTTTCAGTATCAATGCATTTCAGTTTAGAGATTTCTGATATTTTATCCAGTTTAACTGTTGAAAATTAAACGTTTAAAAGAAACACTTTAATAAAATAGCCATGTTATTCATGTCACAGCCTGTTTACGTACATATCTGTTTACAAACGTATTTACCGTTAGTTTGTAGGATAGATGCTCACTGGTACAAACTTAAGTAACTAAAAAAACTTTAGTAATGGAACTAAAAAACTCATATACATATGCATTAATAAAGCTTTATGTTGCACAGCTCTGTTATTATACAGCGTGTTAAAATGTTTAGTTGAATCATGATCCCAGGGTTGCATTCTGGCTGGCCAGGTTGCTTTCAGCAGGCTCAGATCACAGCACTCCCTTGCTAGCGCCATGTGTTTTTTCAACCCTTGAGCAAATAAAATGCTGCATGCTTCTCTGTCAACAGATCCTACAAACACTAATGTGCAGATGGACACACAAACACACGCAAAAACACACATTGGTGCACATAAGCGGCACGCACTCAGGAATCTTGACATTTGAATGTGTCAATGCACATGTATACCATGTAGAGGATTTACACTTTTTTATTATATCGAGAAACAAATTCACACACCCTTTCTCAAGCAGCTTATCACACACAAATCATGCCAATATGCATCCTTGCCAACACACTATGCCTTTAAGAGCAGCCCTTTACCGTTTATTGACAGTAACTTAAGAATTGTACTGGAATTCTGACACCTCCTAATTTTAAACCTTCTGACTCCAGGAGGACCTGAGCTAAATATAACCCCTGGCATATATCTGAATACCTATAAAGAAAACATTCCAAAAAACGCCCTGAATAGTGGCTATTCATGCTCATAAAAGAGATTTAAAGTGGAGTGCGCTTAGACTTGTGACTCATCAAAATATCTGCAGCGACAAAGTGAAGTTGTGTATCTGGGAGAATCATTTGATAGGCGATTTTGTCAGCACCTGCCCTGGCAAGAGAAGTAGGATTCAGAGGCTGTTAAGCTTCCATACTGGAACTGGAAGAGTCCAAAGTGCCAGATGCACATGAGCCTGTGCTCCAGTTTGTGTGCGGCTAAACTGATCCTCCTGCAAAACAGCAACCGATGCATCTTGGAAAGTGAGCAGGCTTCAGGCCCTAATCTCCTCCGTCTCACAGTGCCCCACCTTCATGCTCTTCAACTTGACCCTTCCTGAGGTCGTTTAGGATTATGGGCCAAAGGGTTGGTTCACATCTTGGACAGATAACCTTGCAAACACACACACATACACAACACTTTTGACATGAATCCGAAACAGGCACACTTACCCAACATGTACAACTTTTTGTACAGATGGATGCTCAAACGTGTGACTGTGGATGCAGAGATGCATTCAAAACGCAAAACACTTCTGTCATATGCTTCAAATTGAATTGAAGTTCACATTATGTAGCAGTTAGATCAAATGTCCACGGCTTTGACAGCTCTCAGTGACATCCCTCTTTCCTCTCCTTCGATTCCATTTCTGCACTCACCTGTTTCCCTCCCTCCCCCCAGCCCCTCACATCAGCCACCACCCCCTGCCTACCACCAGCCGATTTCAGCCTGGCACTTACTGGCAGATTAGCGGCGGCGTATATGTATGTGTATACTGGCATGTGTGTGTTTCTGTTCTGTGTGTGTGCAGTGGGTGGGAAAAGTGAAGCCTGCCACTACTGCATCACTCATTTCTCTCCCTCTCTCTCTCTCTCTCTCTCCCTCCCTCCCCAGGGCCCATAAACCTTTAAAGCACCTATAAAACACTTGGCGAGGCCTTTTTGAAGTTTTTATGAAGATCTGGCTTTATTGTTCCCAAGAGATGAGCCCCGCTCCGCTGGCGCCTCGGAGCTTTCTGGAAGTGCCAGTGAATTCAGGGGGGGAGCTGGGTGGTAGCAGAGGAGGGAGTCCCAGAAAAAGAAGGGCTGGGGGGGGGGGCATTGTGGAGCCTGTGTTTTTATGCCCCCCTGTGCATATGTGTGTAGTGTGTGGTGCATATGTGTGTACATGCATGCAAGTGTGTGTCAGGGTGGCAGAAGAGCTGCAGATGCAGTGTAGAAAGCAACAGTGACAACTTTATCTCTGGGTGTTGATGTCCTTGAGGTACATTATGGATTTAAGACACATCAAATCAAACACAAAGTTCTAATAAAAGCATGTGTGTTTGAACACAAGCATGCATATGTCGTAGCATGTGTGTGTCTGCATATGCCTGCGTATGTGCTCGCAGACGATGGGGCCAGCAGGTTGCGTCCTTGTTGTTTGAAGTGGGGCTCTGTTGTTCTCATAGAGCTAAATGAATGGAGCCGGACCCCCCTCCATCTGTCTGATCCAGCGGCACCGGCCCTCCCTCCCAAATCCCGGCTCCGACGCCCAACGCACCGGCCCCCTCAAAGGAACAGTTGGCAAACGGACGGCCCATTAAACAGGCGAGGGCGACGAGCCCTCACCTCTAAGCAGCACTTGTAAGAGCAGAGAGAGAGAGTGTGACACAGCCGGGGGGGGGGTTAAAAGTAATCAAGAAATTTGTGTGTCAGGAGTGCATGTGTACATTTTATGTGTGAATGTGTCTGTGAAATGCAAAACCCGATTGCTTCTTAACTCTTACGTGTGTGTGTGTGTGTGTGTGTGTGTGTTGGGAGTGGCAGTTACAACTCAGTGGCCATGACATTAGCCATGCTGGTGGCTTTGACTCTGCCTTTGCCCTCCACAAGCCCCCATTGTCACAAAGGTGTGTATCCTCGCCTTCTAATCAAGACATTGACAGGAGAATGTCTTCTTTTCTTAAATGTCCTCAGTCATCTGGCCCTCATTTGGTAATCCAGTTTGATTACTTGCTTGAATAGAACATAGTAAATGGGATCTGATTAAATCGCTTGTTTATGTATTAATTCCAGCTGTTTCTGTCATTAAATGAAATAGCTATAAAATACCTCATGAAAACCGAGGAGATAATTGATTCACAATTCAGTGAAGTATCCATTTTTAACAGGTATGCACACTCCACGGGGCATCTGATCATTAACTCATCACCTACATAGAAATAGCTCTCTAATTAATGCATGTTTTTGCTAATGGGACCCTATATGAGTTTGGTGCCTCCTGTCACCCAAAAACACGGCCAAGTAACACGGAAAACGGTCACATCTTGACATAAAACTTCTCCTGTTGGAGGTCAAAGAAAAAACAATTCATCCAACATCCTTGTGGAGTCTAAATACAGGCCCCGATGCTTCCCGTGTCAACCATTTGTCATTGTCTGCACAGTTATGAACCACACTGGTTTGTTTGAAAGAGCTCCAAACTGTGTTTGAATGCTGGGGAAAACAACAGCTTGGGTCTGCAGTGCAAGTTGGGTGCATGCAGAGGAGCCAGAGGGTTGGTCCGAAGAGAGCCAACACTGATGGCAAAAAAATCTAAGAAGCAGACAAAGATGAGAGGAGGAAGGAGTAGTAAAGGGCCAGCTGAGGGTATTCTGTGTTCAGTTTCAGTATCCTGCTCCTGGCAAACAACCTGAAAGCAATTTATTTTCTTTCCCCAAACATTTAGGATCAAATCCATGTTAGTCATTGACATAAAAGGGTCTGAAAAAGCAAGGAAAGCGAAAACACCACCTTGACTTGATGTGTGTGTGTGTGAGGACTTGGAGGATTCCAGTACCTCGGAATAAAAGGAGGAAATGTTTGAAAAAGGAGTCGGACTGCTAGTTTGAGTCAAATGAGGGATCCAGAAAACAAGAGGAAATAAGAGAAAGGACAAAACTTTGGTTTCAGCCAAATGCTGTGACCGATGGGCTTGTACCCTACACACACACACACACACACACACACACATTCACACATACATCCATATTAACCCCAGCTCCAGCCCCCTTTGTGCAAAGGATGATGTCATGCCTTCTGAAAACATGTGGGGGGGCGGCGTCGGGGGGTTTAGGGGGGGGATTCCTTTGGTCCTTTCAAGTTTGTAGGGGGAGCCTTGGGCCACGGCAGGGTAGACAGTACGAGGGCAGGAGGCTCAACGCTGCCACCCCCCCACTCCACCCCACCCCAGCAAGCAGTCACATTAGGCACGCTCCGGCCACGCCATCAAAGGCCTGGCTTGCAGCACACACACACACACACACACACACACACACTTGCATCTGCACACACAAAAGTATGCATGCACACAGTTGCTTCCCGACTGCATGTACGGACCTACAGACAAGTCAAATGAGCATGTTCACACTCAGATGAAACAAACACATGCCTAAAAGTAACAACACACACACACAAAGGACACACACACACACACACACTCGCATACCAACAGATCAGACACACACACACTTCAATCATGCCCACCCCCCCGGCTGTGTTATTGTTTTGAAAATATGATTGCGGTGACGGATGGGGTGGGGAGAAGAGAGGGCTCTGGCAGGGGCGAGTGGCAGGGCCCCTCTATTGTCCCCGACCAGTGTGAGTCTGTGTCCATAGCTATAGAAACTGGGGCCACACTGGGAAGGCATGCTTTCATCTCCACCACAGGCTCACCGCTGGCAATAAGGGGTCAAATAAATCCCCCTGGATGCAGTGGGGGGGGGGGAGTTTGCGGGCACATACACATACACACACACACACACACACACACACACACACACTGAGCATGTTTACCTTTTGAGTTTATTCATTGTTCTGGTCTTGGTCTTGTATTAAGTTTTTGGTCCAGTTTTATTTTGAAGGTCTTGTTCTTTGTTTCTTGTGGGTGGTTGCTCTCTTGTCTCTTCTTTGATTATGTTTCACCTGTGTCTCGTTACTCACCTGGTTTCAGTTCCCCTCGTTAGTCTGTCTCTATTTTTACCTGTCTTTTCCCTGTGTGCCTTGTCGGGTCGTTACTTAATGTTGGTTGTTTTCCTTGCCCCGTGCTTTTCGGGCGTCGGCCGTGTTTGCCAGTTTGTGAGTTACCTTGCCACCTTGATTTGGACTATCTTATGTTTGGAAACCTCTGTACTTTGGACCATCTTGTGTTTTACGGACTTTTTCTACCTGCCTTACCAAGAGCAATAAACCTTTTGTTTTTTCCCTGCCTCTGAGTCATGTCTGCGTTTGGGTCCCACTCCTACTACCCATCAACCCGCATCCGGATATATCCACCCCCTAGCAGATCCTAACAGATAGATTTAAGCTGCACGTATATATATTTGTACCCATGTTTGTTTGTCATTTTTGAAATTTCTCCGTTTGTTTCAACTGCCACTTCAACTTCTTTCAGTGCTTCAACTTTACCTACAACTTTGATTCGTATGTGTGTTTTTTCAGCTACATTTCAAAAATGCCAAAGAATCAGCAGAAGCTGTTTCAAATGTTTCCATAGCAGTTTCTCAGTGAAGCAATTTTTCATGTTAGTGCTACCGAGAAACACTTACTTTACTTCACTTTTGATATTGATTTATCAGGGACAGCACACACTAACTACTTCAAAACTGTTGAACTGCTAAAAAACTATTATTAAAGTAATAGTTATTATTTCAGTGAATCTAGGGTTACTGGACAGAAAGTATTATATAACATATACATGATATAACATGATATGACACATTTTTGATTCAGTTTCCAAAAGAATTAAATCCCTTCCCATGCAATGTCACCTCTGTCTTGAAACTTAAATATTATTACATGGATGTAATTTTTGTCAGACATAAAAGAGACCATGGTCTCACCACCACACAAGCCGTCTAAGTCACTTTGGGTAAACGCGCCCTGAGCACGCAGCACATGTGACACAGGATCACAATGTTGATCATCAGGATTCGCGATGTCTTGAGACATTCCAGACTCGCTGATTGCACACACACCTAAACACAAACACTATATACACAAAGACATACAAAATTGTGCTCTTTGACATACACACTGTTAGCAACACGCTCACACATGCAAATAAATAAGCCCTCACTCAAATACGTAGACAACTGTGCTGTGCAGAATTTGTATTGGACTGAAAGCCGTGGACTTCCGTAGTGGTCTTCATGACTCATACTGACTAGCTTCTTTGATGAACCTGCCATCATCCTCCCCCATTCTTCTTCTCTGGTGTTATATCACACATGTCCATCTCGACTTCACCGTCAAGGCCCTGAGCCCTGCCCTGCTGAGGACCAAACCCTTACGGATTAATGTCAGACTCACTCATTATAATGCTCTGTGTGTGTGTGTGTGTGTGTGTGTGTGTGTGTGTGTGTCTACCCACAGCCTAGTATGAAGATGTAAGACCTGGATAGTTGGATCAACTGACCAAATATTAGACAAACTGTCTCTCTCTCTCTCTCTCTCACACACACACACATACACACACAAAATGTTCATATTGGGATATAATGCCTCAGTAAAAGCAAATAGTTCTGGGAACAGATTTAAACTAATTTTAGGAAGACATATCAGCCCCAGGTTTACAAAGCAATGAATGTAGCAGCTACTCTATTTAGCCTGGTGCAGATAGTTGCATCAACATCTAATAAACATAAAATATTATCAGTACACAAACAATTCAGTATGATTAATGAGTGATGCATGCATAGGGAAGACTTCACTGGGCATGTTACGCACAAAGCAAGCAGCCAGCTGTCCTGCTAGCACCTGTGTGTGAGCGGTGTGGTGGGGTGGGGTGTCTGGTGGAGCCAGAGCCAGTCAGAGAGTCACCAGGCCTGAGGAGAGGAGAGGAGAGAGGGAAGGTCAGCACCACCGCATGCCACAGACAGACTGACGATACTTCTACTGGGCTCCACGCCGGGGACCTGGCTGTAATTACACCACACAAACACACACACACATATTCATGCATGCACACACACACTGTTACCAGACAGACTGAGAAAGGTGCACGGCTCCTGAATTCTGTCCCTCTCTTTCTGTCTGTCTATCCCATTATACTGTATAATGTCTGCCATAACATCCTCTATCACACACCTGAACAGACTCAGAACAACATTTACAAGCAGTAAATAACCTAAAATAGAGGCCTATATAAGATCGATTGCATGTCTCAAACTCGCCAAAATAACAGAAATGATATACAAAATGGCCAAAAGTATGTAGACACATGAACATTACAACCCTACTGTATATGATTGTTGAACTTCTAATTTCAAAACCATGGGCATTAGCATGCTGCTATAATAGCTTCAACTTTTCGAAAGGCTTTCCACAACATACATACAGCCTATGCCAATGTTTTTTTAAATGTTTGCTTTCTACCGTGTCTGTGCATGGCAGCTGTGGTATGGTTAAGGAAAAGATTATGTTATTGGAGATAGTTAGAACTATGGTTAAGGTGTGGTTAAGGTTAGGCAACTAAAACACAAGGTTGGGGAATGATCTTGGTTACCGCTTTGCTACATAAAGGCACATTATTTCCAATACTGGCACTGTACGTAAATTATGAAGTGAATCTTCCAATATGAAAGTCAATCCCTGGGATACTGGGCTAATTCAGCCACCAGAGAATTTATGAGGTTGGGCACTGATGTTGGATGATAAGGCCTGGCTCACAGTTCCAGTTCATCCCAAAGGTGTTGGATGGGATTTTAGGTCAGGGCTCTGTGCAGGCCAGTCAAGTTCTTTCCTCACCAAACTTGTTTGCCTGGCTTTGTACAAGGGGGCATTGTCATGTTGAAACAAGACAGGGCCTTCCCCAAACTGTTGCCACAAAATTGGATGCACAGATATTTCTAAAACATCATTGTATAATGCAGCATTAACATTTCCCTTAATTGGAGCTAAGAGGCCTTGCCCAAACTGGTGTCCACATACTTTTGGCCGTATAGTGTATCTCAATAGTCAGATTCAGAGTGCTGTCACACAAACATGGATTTCCCAATTTTCTTTGTCAATGGACACTTGTAGTCTGAGCTCTCAACTGGCCAAATCCAAGGTTAAATAAGGTCAACAAGGTTATTGGCACAAACCACAATTGTGATCCTGTTTGGCTCTCAGACTGACACCAGCACAGATCTCTGGTATCAATAGCTCCTTGTTGATCTACTTGGCCAGGCAGTTTGCCGTCTCTCTCTCTCTCTCTCTCTCTCTCTCTCTCTCTCTCTCCATGGGCCCTCTGACTTGTGAAAGTTATTGGAGTGTAAATGCGTTTAACAGCCTCTGTCTGCTGTCTGTTGCTCTACGTATTGAGAGTGCTATCTGTTGTCTGCTTCCTGCTTCATAGTTATCTGTGCCAGTAGTTGAAGGTTTTCAGTTCAGTCAGAAAGCTGTCTGCTGACTTCTGGGAATGGATTAGTGAAATTATAATAACCTGATCCATTGCAACAGACTTGTGAGAGCAGATGGCAATGCTTGGAGAATGCCTTTCTGGTTTTCAGTATTTTGAATATTTTTAAACTATTCTACTAACAAACAATATACCCATTTTCCAGCCATTTTCTTTTTTTTTACCAGTCACAGTTTTAGCATAACAAAAATATTATTTTCTACCTAGATTTCTAAAATCTATCTTAATTTTCATTATGCAGTACTGTTGCTCAGCTTTTTAGAACCCTGTCAATCATTTTAATTGTCCTGTTTGTAGCTGCTCCCTCGCTAACATTTATTTCAGCAGGCGGTCAATTAAGAAGAGATTGTTATTCACAATGACAGGTGGGTGGGAATGGGTGTTCCCTGTTCCCACTGAGTTCCCAGTTAAAAAAACACCTTAATCCTTGATTGAGACATAAGCAGTTTGAGGTTGAGGTCCAAGGGGGCTTTAGGCCTTTATTGTTCTGCTGTTCTTTAACCACAGCACCACTTCAATTTCTCATGACTTTGTCACTTCATTACTCTCCTTCAGTTTTCATATGTACCCCGGCCCCCCAAAGCCCAGTTCAATTTCCCTGTGGTGACAGAGAAAGGCAGATGCTCCTGTTTACTCATGGCTCCAGGGGCTTGTGGCTCCCGATTAGCAAACCAGTGTGAGTCAACATCTGGTACATCCCTTGGACAAACTATCTCTCTAAGCGCACACTCAGCCTGTTGTCAAACCCCCATCTCTTTCCGTCCGGTTCCCAAGCAGGCAGGCACCCCCTGGGCGGCAGTGCGTGCTCACACATCGCCGAGACATTTCCCAAAGTCTTCCCAGTCCTCCTGGCATCTCGGCAGGCTGTCACCTTCTTACCCTCCCGCGTGTTCCACAAACATACCAGAAGGCCAAAGGGCAGCAGGGGCCAGCGCTGCCCGTTTGTCGACATGCTTGATTGGGGTTAGGGGCAGCAGGACTCGTTCAGGTCGTGACACTGATGCGGTCCATCATGTCTGTGCAACCTGCAGTGATTCTATGACTACATTCCATCCAAGACACAGGAGTTTTTAATGCAGTTTAACAGGCTGCCAGGTTTAAACAGGGCTACCTCAATCTGAATCCTGTCACAGACCAATGAAGACGCCATCGTAGAATTTCCCTCCCTTTGTTTTTGTTACGCAGTGCCAGTCTATGAAAGTATCTTGGCTCTAGACTCAACAGAACACACATGCTGAGGAGAGTGTCAGGCAAAGGAACATCTGTTGTGGTCAGTGACTGTGGGCAAACTGTTTCATTTCGACAAAATGGCCTATGGCAACACAATGGCTTAGTGGTTGGGAAAATGACCGAATTGCCAGTACTTGTGGTCAGGGTTTACCTAAGTTGGACAGAGCTTCTAAAAGGCATGTGGTCGCGTTTTACATCAAATCTTTCTTTAGTTAGTGATATAAAATAGGAGTAATGACATTGTCTTGACACAAGTGTGTTTTAAAATTTGATCATTTGGAGGTGGAACTGTGGAGTTTGATGTAACCTATTAATTCCAAATTGTCCAAAGTCTTTATTACGTTGTAGTTACTTTTCCATTTGTCATCTTGTACTAACCAAAGAGCACAGGAAGTTATTTCATGACAACAAGCATGCAGAGTGTGTTACAAGTGTGATTACAATGACATGATTAAATCTTGAGGAATCGCGAGTGAAAACACACAACTTAACTGTCCAAATAAACTGTGATATTCTGTATGTTCCACTATCACAGCTCTTATATCTCTGCCATGGCATCCATTCAAACACCGCTTGATGTCTTCAACCGGCCAAGTCTTTCCAGAGGAATGTGGAGCACTGGTTAGCGTGGCTGTCTGAAGACGTTTGTGTGTTTGTGTTCTAGTGTGTAAAGCAAAGGCCTTTAGGTCTTAACATTGCTGGCATCCCCTTTCTTTTCCCCTTTCTTTCTCTATCTCTCTCTGTCTTGCTCTCTCTGTCTCGCTTCCTCTCTTGCCTGTTGTGCCACCGTGGAGAAGGCAACAGTGACCCTATTGTGAATGGTGGGAATTGGGCAGCGGGCCAATGATGTCATCCTGCCATAGGGAAGACCAGGGGGAACGCCCTCCTGGCGTTCGGAATGCACTATTTTTTCCTGTTGTTTTCCGGAAGGCGGTGATCAATTTAATTCCATCCTCATCACTCCCTGCGCAGTGGGAGGGAAGGAGGGAGGGCAAGAGGAGGAGGAGATGCAGAGAATAGAAAAAGGAAGAGGTACTCTCTTACTCTTCTAAAATGGGATGCAACAAATAAAATGAAAGGAGAAGAAAAGATGAAGCACACAGGACGGTCCAAGCTGTTGAGATCCTTTTTTATTTGAACTTTGTAAGATGGGAATAAGGGTAATCACCCTGGAATGCTGTGAGGTTACATCAACTTCCTCAATTAAAAGTTGCCGGGCATCATTACAGAGGAATAGTAATGATTCATGAAGAAAGAGGGGGAATGGCTTACGGAAACTAACAGTCCTTAACTCAAAGTAACCCAAAACATTGATTCTAAATAGACACATTTGTCACATTCACACTTTTCACACTGACCAAATGTAACTATAGTGCTGTCACTCAGTCATCTGTCGGTTTGGTCAGTTGGTTGGTCGGCCCACCACTTTGGTCCGGACTGAAACATCTCAACAACTACTGGATGGATTGCTATGAAATTTTATAAAGACATTTCTGGTTCATAGAGAATGAATCCTACTGATTTTGGTGATCCCCTGACTTTTCCCTCAGTGCCACCAGTAGGTCAAAGTTTTCACCTTTCCAGTGAAATATCTTAACATCTACCAGATAGATGCACAAAATTTTGTACAAACATTCATGGTTCCCAGATGATGAATCCTAATGACTTTGGTGATCCCTTGACTTTCCCTCTAGCGCCACCATGAGGTTCACATTTGTTGTTTTGACTGAAATATCTCAACTATTAACTATCAACTATTGGATGGATTGCCATGCCATTTGGTACACACATGAATGCCCCCCTCAGGTTGAATTGTAATCCCTTTGGTGATCCCTTAACTAATCTAGTGACATCAGGTCCAAATTTCAATTTGCAAAATATTTTGGTTTATGACTAAATTCCTGCAAAACAAATGACATTCCCATCAACCTCAGCTGTACTTGTGTCTAGTGCTAATTAGCAAATGTTATCATGCTAACAAGCTAAACTAAGATGCTGAGTATGGTAAAAGCCAACAGTTTGGCCAGATTATATAAACCACTCTGTTTGCAGGTAAAACCTTAATCCCTCATCGCAAAGAACAGGATTGCACCTTACTATGGAAAGTATGACTATGTCAAAGTTGAACCAGGAAGACATTCTGTAAACTGTGGACAGTTTGGGTAACAATTGGCCTTCGATTATCCTCATAAAATAAGTTTGGCTAACCTGGAGGTTGGTTTAAAACCAACCTGTTAGTCTGACTGCTCCTTTTTCATGCCCCTTCTGATTTCTTATAGCGATGTCACTGCAATCCTAGATCTCAGCAGTTACCTTGGTGAGTACAGTGTTATTATTACCTGTAAGTATAGTTGTCAAAACCTCAAAAAATATCCTTTAAGTCAAGGACTTCTACTTCAGTAGAATATTTTAAGAATCTTTTGACCACTGGTCTTTGAATATGCGCTACTGTACAAGATCTCTATCATAGGCAAACTCCAGTAATGAGTGACTGAACATGTACAAAATCTAAAACAAAACATTTATTCAGAGTGTGTGTGTGTGTGTGTGTGTGTGTGTGTGTGTGTGTGTGTGTGTGTGTGTGTGTACCACTCAAGGACTCAGGGACTGATGTT
The DNA here is from genome assembly GCA_002120245.1 of Maccullochella peelii. Classification (NCBI taxonomy): domain Eukaryota; kingdom Metazoa; phylum Chordata; class Actinopteri; order Centrarchiformes; family Percichthyidae; genus Maccullochella; species Maccullochella peelii. The sequence goes on from LKNJ01000989.1 coordinate 121,443, forward strand.
CAAAGTGGGCCCTGAGTTCAAAGTGGGCCCTGCCATCACATCACAAAGCCACCGAGCTGTCTACAATATGATCACCATTAATCACAGCTTGTGATCAAGCATCGAGCAGCATTTTCTCCATCACGACTGGAATGCCGTAGTAGAAACAAAGGATGCGGGGCCATGCCCATATTGACTTCAGATTGCACATCAGTGTGGTGCAGCATTCTTTCAATAACAGGGACAAGCTATACACTTAGTGCTGTATTATTTTCTTCTCCTTGTCATCAGAGGGAAGGGGAAAAATATCACTTTGATGCTGTTTACTGGGTATTTTGCAAAAATAACTTTATGATGAATTTTAGGGGAGAGAAAAAAAATTGTAGAGGGGGCTTCAAAAGTAGCGTTAACGGGAGACAGATTTTTGACATGCTTCCCAAGCCATCTGCTTTGGGTTAAGGCTCGGAGACAGAGTCGAATATGGAGGAGAGAGAAGAGGGGAGTAAGACTGGAGAAGATGGCGAGGGCAGCAGGGAACAGAGGGAAAGAAATATTGACAGGAAATGGTGGAAAGCTATTTATTTGCACTGTGAATCTCTCTGTTTTGAATTGTTGTGGCATGGTATCTATCTGGCCAATCCCAAGATACAATAAGTTCATCTTGTTCAAACAGCATCTTGCTCATTACAACAAAAATATTTACGTGGGCTATCATACTGGATTTTACAATAGAAGCAAATATGGTTATCAGCAATGGTTCCAATCTCAGGGATCTTGGAAATATTTTGTTAAAAATACTTTAAGATATAAAAACTATTTCTGCAGTTTTGACAATTCCAAAAAAACCTGTGAAGGCTCTGGTTGATTCTGAAATCTACCAGCTTGCCAGAGATCCAACAGAGAGGGTTCTCCTGGAGACGCCACAACACAAAACTAATTAGGAGACGTGCTCCAGGCATATCTGTTGATTTGAAGGGAGGGGGGCTTGGGGATTTCAGAGTTGCACTATTTCTTTCACTCAAGACTATTTCTAAATGGCCACAGCACCTTGCCAAACTCCTTAACTTTCCTTATCTTCTGACTTAACTCATTTAGTCCAGTAAGAAAAAGATTAAAATGCAAAAACATGTTGATTTTATCGGTCCGGCTCTGCTTGTTGATGTTTTTGTCTTGGTCTCTGAGATCTCCTGTTTACTCCCCTCTCTCCTCTCCAAGCTGTCGGTCTCCATCCACCCCCCTGTGCCATTCTACCAGTCCCCAGTGGGCACAGCCAGCCAGTCTGGCCAGGCCTGCCCCTTGCTGTGCCCCTGCACTGGATAAGCTCCTGCCTGGACCTTGGGTAGAGACCTTTGTATAGAGCCGTGGGGGTGTTAGTGTGTGTATGTGTTTGTGTATGTGTTACGTGTTGGTGTGTATGTGTGTATAGCATTCACAGCAGAAGGGGAGAAGGGGGTCCTATCTGTGCCTAAGGGCTGCCCCCCAACGCACCCTCACCATGCGCCCTATTGAGACCTAAGGGAGCGTGAACAATCACTGCAAAACCAAAGAGCTAAGTCCCCTTGTTATACAAGCCCAATTTTCAGCACCAGCCCCACCTCACTCCTCCATGCTGCGTCCCACCCCCACCCCAGCACCCCAGCCCCACTTGTCAGAGGTTGACGGGCTTCGTTAAAGCAAGCCGGGGTGCTTTTATGGCGTTATTTAATTAGCCATTCCACAGCAAACTGCCATCCGGCACCACCACTACTGCTGCACCCTTCCACCCACCCACCCCACCCCATCCTCTTCCCTTTGCTGAAACCACCACCATCTTCATCCCCACCACCTCCTCTGCCTTCACCCCCACTTACTCAACATCATCACCACCACCACCCCTCCCCACTGTGCTCACCGGTCCCCTCCTCTCTCCTCTCCTTGTCTTTATCTCCAGTAATTAGCCAAGGGATGGGGGTAAACTCATTGCTAGGTTGCTCGACAGTATTCGTGCTTGAGACTAAGAGGAAGGGAAGTGACTCTCCCTGCATGGGGTTTTCTCTCTCAGTCCACCCCCCTTAAGACCTGTGGAGGAAGACAATGGAAATGGCCAGTTCTACAGTAGCCAGCTCAGCCTTACTGTCCCCGCTGCCCACTGAGCTCTGTCTACACTGGCACCCTAATCATTAACCAGATTATGACTTTGTGTGTCTGCATGCATGTTGGTGGGGTCAGCTGGAATTTACTCATAGGATGCAAAAGACTGATGGCAACTCTTTTGATGTAGTTAATACAGTTAAGATTGGTTGATAAAGTCTCTTTGTCATGCCAGACACTAAAATTAGAGTACTTCTTGTGATAAAAGTTGCACCCTTCAACAGTAGGGTTTGTTTTTATATTGTACTCATATTGGAGATGATTCAGGTTAATTATTTCATTTTTGCCATAATGGCTCCAACATTGGGTTTTAGATCTTTGATCACAAGGCTGGTAAGCAATTTCACTTGAGCTGCACCATAACTATGAGTGCACATTCCTTCCCCATGCACTCAAACATGAGTAGTCAAACAGTGAGGGAGAGAGTCTTGGGAGCCCCTGGCTGCAGGTCCACACCATGCTGGATCAACGCCCTCTAGTGACCACTACAAAAGACAAGCACAATGACAAGTCGAAATACCAAATAACCCTGGTCAGCCTATCCAAACTAGGCAGGATAAAAACAACAACCTAAAGCCAGGATAAAATTAATTGGGTAAACTCATCTACACTAAGCTCAACACCCCTTTGTGACTGATTTTAATTATATAATTAGTAAAACTGTTAGTTATGTATGATTTTAATTTTAAAAAGTTAAAATATTATTTTGATTAAATTTATTGCTGTTTGATCAGAATTTTAACTTCTTTTGCGTTAAATTTGAGAAGTTGGTATTTGAATACCAGCTTGATGTGTGTTAATTATGGGTTATTATTGCTAAACAAAATGTTAAAACACATTAACTTGATAGTCAATAAATTAAACTTGCCTAAATCAGTTTTAAGTGGCATTACAGGAGGACCAACATAGTTCAAGCAAAAATAAAAAGTCCAGCGTGGCCTAATGACTGCTTAGCATGGGAAAGGTACCGCTTAGTTATCCATGGCCATTTATAGCCCTTAATTACGCGCCTATTTTGTGACCCCTGAGTTCAACGGGCCAATTCCTGTGTAGACCCAAATGCTGACGAACAAAGGTGGAATGTGATGCCCCTTTTCCGTAGACAAGCCACTAAACGTTTCCCATCAATTTCATGGGAAAGTTCAAGCCAAGGAAACTCTTAAAGACTTCAGCTGAATATTGACAGCGTATTGAACCTATTAGACACACAGACACTCTGCTGATGAAAAGCGCAGCAGAAAACAGTTGATATAGCAGTGTGTGTGTGTATGTGTTAGAATTAAGAAACTCTGTAATACGCATAACACTTCATGTTGTGGAATATTACACTCTAATACGGGATACGGGATAAAACTGGTGCTTTAGGACCCAGTTGATCGTTGTGATTGTGGCTGATATTTTCCACGTTGTGAGGGGAGGGGGTGGCCCGGAGGGGGGGCTGTCAATCATAGTGAAAGTGGCCGGGGTGGGCAGGCCCCTCTGACACTTTGTACCATCGGAGGGGGATATTTAACTTGGGACTGAGCACCACTCGCTACAGACACACTCACACACAGTGTGCCTAAGCAAAGAAACGCTCCAGCGCCAAGTCTCTCAGACTCCTGAAGTAGGAGCAACTCAGTAGGAGCTTCTGTACCAGTTATCAAAGGAGTAGAGACGCTCCCTCAGGAATTGAACGCTTGCAAAAGGCTCCGGGCAAAAGGCTCCAGATTATGGACTGTCTCGTCATGCAACGACAGTGGGACCTGGAGCTTTTCTGAGAGGATTCAGCAATGCCACAGTGAAAGGAACTCCGAACTAACAACGTTTACTGGCTTTCTGCAGTTTGCATTTGATATGCACTGACACTGCAATTTGCTGTAACGCCGCTTTTCAGCGTTTTTATTACATGCACAGCCGAGAGTTTTGTGGGAATGTTACAGCCTGAGACTTTTATGTAAAGAACTTCTCTGCGATTTGGGACAACTTCTGGAAAGATAAATGGCTGTTATTTCGTAAGTTGTGATTGCATCCCACTGCAGCGCGTTTTCTCTTAAGTTTATGGACATTTTCGGTGAGGTGCACATATCAACGGCTGGAATACTAAAAGGGACTGACTGCATAGACCATTTCCTCAGTCCATGGATTGTGCGCCCTGGGACCTTGTCAATCCTGAGAGCGTCAGGCGACGTTAAGAGAAGCCACGTTTATAAAAGCCGTGCGTAAAAATAACATTGGCCAAGGCAGCCCTCATTGCCGGACGCGTGACATTTAAAACTTGGTGAAGTACTCTTTTGTGCGCCCTTCCCTCTCGGGACGCTCCGGATCTATTCTGTCTCTTTAGAAAACACTTCATTCCATGCAGCTCTCGCCTCGGCCGCTGTCATCCAGTGTAGACAGTTCGTCGTGGCTTCGAGTCCCCGGGGTAACCATGACAACCGAAAGAAACCCAAAGTGAATCCAAGGGAGCGGGGTGAGGCCGGGGAGAGCGTGAATAGAGTTTTCCCCATTCTGTTTTGTGCTTTTTTTGTTTAGACTTCGCGCTGCAGGTCTGCATCAGTGGGCAAATTGCAAAGTTGAAGGAGCCCTAAAAAGCAAAGCACTCCGCTCCATGTCATTCAAACCCGACGTGGTCTATTAAAAGTATCGCCTTGCTGGTGACTGAACTTCTACTATTTATGAAGCCCCGGGCTACTCATTGCAGAGAATACAGTAACCGGGAAAAGAATTGAATATTATTTACACGTGAAGAGCCGGTGCGTAAATCAAGAGGAATAATGGGCCTCTCACACACGCTACTCTTTTACGTGCTGGTGTGCGTTCACCTTGGAGTTTCCCAGCATTACCTTCGCCTCCGTCCATCGCCCAGTGATCACCTCCCTGTGCCCGATCTCAAGGAGGATCCCGATCCGGAGTACGACCCCCGGGAGCAGGACTTGGCCGAGAGGACTCTGAGGAAAAAGCTCGGCAGTAACTTTGACCCCAACTTCATGTCCATCAGCTCGCCCACGCTGGTGAACCTCTCCGCGTCAGACAACCAGGTGAAGCTGCAGGGGCCCATGCCTAACGAGATTAAAAAGCTGGACCTCACAGAGACCCCCTATGGAAAGCGGGTAAAAGTGGGCAAGAAAGCCCGCAGGAAATTTCTGCAGTGGCTGTGGACCTATACGCACTGCCCAGTGGTGTACACCTGGAAGGATTTGGGCGTGAGGTTCTGGCCACGTTACATCAAGGAGGGAAACTGTTTCTCTGAGCGCTCTTGCTCCTTCCCTGAGGGGATGTCTTGCAAACCCGTCAAGTCAATCAACAAGATTTTTCTCCGGTGGTATTGTCAAGGCTTTCTAAGACAGAAATACTGTACGTGGATACAGGTGCAATACCCAATCATCTCAGAGTGCAAGTGTTCATGCTGATTTTCTCTAAGGAAGTAGTGGTGGTCGAGGGGGGAGTGGACTGGAAATACGGTTTCTATTGCACTGTTAACTCTCTACAGAGGTGGGCACCATAGCAAATCTATTTTTTTATATAGCATTTTAAGTGAAATACCAACATTGTACATATTTAAGAAAAATGCAGCTATTTTTTCTAATTGAACCAGGACCATATTTTATTCTCAACCCTGAAACGTGTTTTTGGGGGAACACGAGCACTTCATAAGGAAGAGCTTTTTTTGATATTTTTATGAGACATTGAAGATGGAATGCATATGCTACACTTCTCCAAGAGGTGAACTTTTTTTTTCAACTGAACATTGATGCTGACTATTATTTCACTGCATTGCTGCCTAGAGTTTTTGTATAATATTAATATCAATAATAATTAAATTGTAAAAAAAAAAAGTTGAGGTTAAAGATATATATAAAGGCGTGAACTCAGCTTTTTTGGAATACATAGTATTGTAGAAATAAACAAATCTGTACGTTTTATTTATTATTTTAACGATTGTGAGTATAGAGCATAAGGAAAGAGAATAGCAGAGTATACCAGAAAAAATATGGGAGATGTCTACTTGAATATTTCTAAAAATAAAAAAAAATACAATAAAATAAATAAAAAATAAAACATATCAGTGTACATGTTATGTTTACACGTTTTAGCAATAAAGTCTATCTTTTCAACGTGTATTAGTGTCAAGCCATGTTGCTTACAACGAGTGTCTATATCCGGGGGGGCGTGTACACTGTAAAAAATATCGCCTGAACATGGTGTCTCATTCAGTCTCAAAATCTTTCCTTGCAAGAAAAAGTCTGCTGATGGCTGATATCATTTTACTTGTTTGTTTCATTTGGACTTTCTATAATTAAGTGTCGTAGCAATGTCTAATGTAAGTTTTCTTGAATTGGTAACTGTGAAACTGAGCCACGTTTTATGAAAATGTTTAAGACGTTGCCAGACTGATATTTTTTGCAGTGTAGACGGCCGGACTCCGAAGTGGAGTGGAGTTACTAACTGCACAGTAAGTCCAAGCTTCAGTGATTCTGTGTGGACTGCCTGACGCTCCACGCCGTCACAGTGATTTTAGAAAGGGCTGATTTACTACGCTGCGTAATGCGCAACACATACTTCAAGCGCCTCCACAGAACTGGCATTCATTTGTCCCAGGCAGAGAGAGAGGAGAGGCCACGCACATTCATCTGCCCTGTCTACGCACATGCTCGTTTCAGGGCTCCGAGGTGTTAACATAATGGGTAAAATATGATTCAGACATTTCAAACACTGTCAGATGATGAAATGGCGAGCGTATATGCGCAAGCCAGGGGTGTCTGGGGTCTGTGCTTTTTACTCTGGAAGCTCCACACAAGTTCCACTGAGGTATTTGCATAGAGGTGGACTGGAGCAGACCGGCGCCTATTCAAGTCTGACCGCCCTGGAGAGAAAAAAAACACAAAGCCCATAAAACAATGGTCAACTGTTTTTGACGTTAGCAGACTATTAATTGGAGAGCTGGGGTATGCTTGTCTGCAAGTTAAAGAGATATGGCCAATTAAATGCGTTGGAGACGCGCAGGGAAATTAAGTCCTATGAAATCAAAGCGAGGAGTCATTTTCTGTAAGTAGGGGGGGTTTATAGTGTTTATATTATTCTTTGAATACAATCAACGACTTAAACAGAGCTATGACTAAATGTCTGAAAGCTAAAAGCAGCTTGTGTAGTATTTCCACTGAGCGCATCTTGTGTGTGTTAAAGTGATTTGTGTTTTTGCGGGCAGAGTTGGATTTGACACTTGCCGCCCGGTTATTGTGACAGAACCACTGAGGGGATTTGGTAAGCAGAGGAGAAGAACGGCAGCATGCCAGTGGAGGAGGAGGAGGAGGAGGAGGAAGAGGAGAAGGAGCAGGAGGGGGGCTGCTTTCCTTACTGTCAGCTTCTTTCTTGATGATGTCTCGGGGTTTTTAGAAACTGCGTCTCTGACTCGACGGCGCCACTCAGCCGCCCCCTCTCGACTGCGCAGAATGAGGCACTTTGGGAAACAGTAACCCTTTCAAGCTCTGCCCGGAGAGTATTTTAGAAGCGTGTGAAAGGCAATACGCCGCCCTGGCTCCAGCCAGTTAGGTGCGCACCTTTTAGAAACAGACCCTGCCAGCCAGTCAGATCAGTGGTTCTCAAAGTGGGGTCCGGGGACCTCAGATGGTCCTTAAGGGCATTCCAGGGGGTCCTCAGCAAAATGATGAATAGTTAAATTTCAGCAAAGTACTTAATTCACAAGAAATAACACCATTTTGACTCTGTATACGCATTATTACTTTAATCGTGTATCACTTTTATTCTTATCATCTCTTCACTGACAGTGCCAGATATTAAATAAACAACTCCCCTGCACACAAACCTGATTAAATGGAGGTCTGAGACTTACTGTTTGTCCCTTTGTGTTTAAATTAAATACAAATGTAGCTACGTATGATCTGGACATTTAAATGATATATTATGGGGTTATTATTTTACAACTCATCACTGTCCTGAAAGTGTTGTCTAATTAGATAAACTCACATTTCTTCTAACCTTGGCTATTTGTTCCAAATCCATCCCCAGCTTCAAATCCACTGTACATCAACTAAATTAATCCCCTACTAGAAATAGAAACCTTTTGAATACAGAGTTAATATAGAAGCATCTAACACAGTTGTAGGTTAAATATGGACTGTGTGGTTTTTTTTTTCTTACACCCAGGGAAAAATGCCAATCCTCAAATGAGCAACTGCCAGAGACTCCTGTCTTCACTTCATGCAAAGCTGCTATGTTGACAATATCACAGCTTCACACCATTCATAAAGCCTAATACTTTCATTTATCAACAAAACACAACATTTCATCATAAAATTCACTTGATGTAAATTTACAATCCTTATGGCAACAGACAGAGCTTTGATTGACACATTACGCTGACAAAAATGAGAAAATGTCTCCCCATCAACACCATCAGAGCACCACATGTGAAGCAGAGCAGCCTGCATTCACATACTGTTCATAAACCTTTCAAGACAGTGGTGGCCTTTACCCTGTCAGACGCTCAGCATCATTGTAGTCTGACACACTCTCCACATTCATAGACCTCTGACAAAATGGGCTACAATGACCCCACAATAATAAACACTCTTTCATATATATTTAAACCCTCATGTGAATATGAGATAAAACACATATATGCTGCCTGTGTAAGGAGAATCAAATAAAGGCCTGGAGACAATTACGATAGGGATGCTGGTGGGGGGGCTGGTAAGTTCTGTGGTGAAGATGATGAGGCTCTGTCTCCTGATGAGAGTCAATTATTATGATGGATTGTGGTCCGATTTGGGAATGATTGGGGTGCGTCAGGGGGAGGGTGGTAAGGGGTCTGCGGTGACTTTCATCGTTCGGGCAAACATGCGAAAGACACATCCGTACCTGTGTGTGGACACATCTACAGCGAAGATTAAGTTTGTAAGTAAGTGTGCATGCTGACTGCACACATGCACACACTCAGCCACAGGCACATGCGCACACACATCTCCGGCGTGTGTGCGGCAGGGCTGACAGAGAGACAGAGACGGAGACAAGGGTCTGTGGCTGTAAGTAAGGCCCAAACCCCGTGGTTGTACAAGTCAGTGAGTCAGCACTGCTGAGGTTATTGATGATGACAGGGTATTAGATGGAGCACTGAGGGGAGGGAGGGCAAACACACACACACACATAAATGGAGTCATCGCAGATGATACCCGGCATTCTCTCAGACCACCAATCCCCGGCTTGTGGTGTCTGGAGGTGTGTTTGTGTGTGTGTGTGTGTGTGTGTGTGTGTGTGTGTGTGTGTGTGTGTGTGTGTGTGTGGGAGAGAGAAGCTGTAGATGTTTGTGTGCAGCGATGGGGTATGAGTACATGGATGTGTGTTTTCACAGATCCATTACAGTCTTCCTGGTGGTCTTCAGCTGACTGGTCACTCTCTAAACCACCACAAGGCCCTGGTTTGTTAGTTACAGTCTTCTCTCACCAATGTTATGCCTGAAATTCATATCCGTGTTTATATGTGTGTGAATGTTTAAGATAGGAAATCTTCTTCAAGGAATTCATATATTACTCTTAACACACTTCCAGTATTTTGAGACTGATCCGAGACCAGCCGCCCATCCTGATGTCAACCATCCATCACTGCAAGAGCTCACGAACCAGACTTGGAGTCAGCAGCAGCGGGCACAGAATTCATAACATGCCGCTACATCAACACAGCGGCCATCTTTGCCTTCAAACAACAGGTGACTGTAGTCAAATAACAGGTGATTGTAATCAAACTCCAGTCATCGCCAACAAGCGGCGCTTATGACAATTAAGCAGACGGGTAATGCACTGGAAATGCATGCAATGCCACAAAGAGTCATGAGTATGTTCATCGTTCACAGGACTGTATTACTTAAATCTTAGTTTCTCTACACTGGTTAGAAGTTTGTTTTTAGGGATTATTTGCCACATGTGGAAAAGTCTGGCTGGTAACTTACAGCAGTATGCTGCAAATCTGAAAAGCGTGAAGAGCTGCTTGTGATGCCGAGCAGGGCTTTCCTGCTTAAAGTACAGGCAATATCCAGGCTCCTTCCTTCATGTTTAAAATCATGTCTTAAAACATTTCTCCATGCACACAATTATTTGATTTTACATGTCTGCTGTTGTGGCTGTAATCCACTTGAGCCCAATTTATGTTATTAATCTTATGTCTACTATTTTATGCTTTTAACCTTTTCATTATAAAGTGATTTGAAAAGCAATGATCAGCTAAATTATGTATATTTTATTTGTGTCCTTGGAGCTCCCATTAAACACACAGCAGTCAAAAGCCTGCAGTAAGAGCCTGGTTGTCCTATATGCTCTTATGCTGCTACCCTTTTAATCAGATGCATAGTGTCAGAGTCACATTTCTGTAGTCATGCTTTCTGATTACTCAGTTTAACTCTTGTTAGATGTAACAGATATTGTAAGCCCAAAGTAAGGCCTAAAAATAGAGCTGTGGGTGGTGTGGCACTTGCAGGGCTGGGAATAGTGCATATTCTGAGCTCTGTTTCCATGGTTACTTGTGCTTTCTCCCATTGCCAGCATGGGTCTCGGATTCAGAAAATAGTCCTTTTGCATCAATGGCTGCTGTTTTTATCTCTTTAAGAACAGCCTAATTTGACTTTTTATCACATTTTCCCCCATCACCAATCAGGAAACGCGTGTTAAAGTTTGTGGACCGTGTTTGGTACACGCCAGTGTCACAGACTGGGGATTGTGAAAGTGTTAGGCCCAGGGCTAAAAATGTATGGACACAAATACGCCATTAACCACTACTGACTTTACCATCTTTACCTCATCAAACTAAAATCAGAAACCTGGCTTGTCTGTCAAATGGGACACAAAATTTAGACTGTTTTAAGCCCATTGACCCCCCCCACCCTCTGCAAAGTGAGTACAAAAAGGAACAAACTCACAGCACAAACACACACAACACAAACCTTTCCCTCTCTGTAACACACACACACACAATCTCAGGATAGACATTGGAGTTGGACAGCACTCATCACCAGCCCACACAAACATGAGGTGTTCCCAGAGTGCTCCTGATACATAATTGGTCCCTGGTCGTCATAACGACACACGCAGGTAAACTATCTATAAGTTGTTTACTTGACTACTCAACTTGATCATGATTGCGCTGGCTCGATTATATACACACACTTGAATTTTTCCCCCAATTAAAATCTATATTTTCCATATCCATCTCCTCTCAGCTCACTGATTGCTGCTGTACTCCCTACACACACACACACACACACACACACACACACACACACACACAGTCACACACACTCACATATACACCTCCCCCTCACAGCCTGTCCGGCGGCTGTCTCCCAGTACCCCTCTGTGCGCCTAGATGGCATGCTGAGAATGTTTACTTTCGCCACAGTGTGTATTTACAGAGCCTAATAGTTTTTTAGGCCGCAATGGCGCCTCGCTTCGTAACATGTGTACAACCCACCTACTCCCTCTCTCTCTCTCTTTCTCTCTTTCTCTCTCTCTCTCTCTCTCTCTCTTTCTCTCTCTCTCTCTCTCTCTCTCTCTCTCTCTCTCTCTCTCTCTCTCTCTCTCTCTCTCTCTCACACACACACACAGAAAACATACATCGCCCCCCCCAAACAACAAATCAAACCTCTGGTATTTGGGGTCTGGCAGTAGTGCGAGCTCTAATGCAGCCAGGTGACATGAGGAGGCAGCAACATCAGAATGTGATGTTACCTCTCCTGTGATTGGAGTGAATGGATCAGATGAAGCTAAAAATAAGGCTGGAGAAGAGAGTGTGTGTGCTATTAGAGATTGAATGAATGCACGAAGGGCTCGCAATGAATGGACACATGATGTCCTGAATGGTTATGCGTGACATGTGGCAACCAAAGAGATTTGTGAATGTCTGTACACTATGTGTGAGCAAGTTTGTGAGAGAGAGAAAGAGAGTGAGGGAGATGAGGAAGTGTACTTGGATTAAACTGATTACGCAGATGATACAGCGAAAGTGGGATTTCTGACGGCAGATAACCCCTTCCTGGTCACGTCTGCAAAATAAATGGGGAACCTGTCAATTGACCAGTTACTTGATGGCTATTGAAGGTAACACAGTGGAAATGATGACTGGTTTTAAACAACTTAAAGAAGAAGAAATTGGGATAATGACACAATCAGCCAAGTGCAGTGTTTTATTCTAAGGAAACTGCACTGTTTTAATGCTGACTGTCCTGTCCTTTGCTTTGGTATTTGTTCCTTGCAACATGTACTACGCAAAAACATGATTACACACACGCACACACAAAAAAAAAAACTGCAGTGCATGATAGTGATAGACAGCAGGGTCATGGGTCATGATTACATGTCAGTTGCTGATCCGTGTAACGACTTCAATTTAAGGAAGTCTAAGTCAATCCTTAGTAATTCTGCTCAGTCTCTTCATAACAGGTTCCACAAAAGCGGTCAGAAAAACGGACCCTATGATTGAAAATAAGAACAAGTGCGTTCAATTTATCTTTTCTCCCCTGAGCAATACGATTATTTTACCTTTAAACAAGGTAGTGCTTGAACAATGAATTAAATGGCTGCTACCAAAGGGCTACGTGTAATACACATTTAGTGCAGTATTATAATAATGTCATGTCTTGCATGCATGTGTAATTCCATTGCTATTATGTCTTTGTGTGTCTGTTTTTTATTCTGTTTCTGTACCACCTGAATTTAGAGGTAATAAATCTTGAACTTGTTGACACGGATCTTGGTGAGATGAGGTACACGAGAGAGAAGTGACGTTTACATGGGAGTAGAAATTGAAAATGTCATGTACATCAGAGTATACTAACATTGCAATTATTTACACACTGCCTCAGAGGAAAAAGCCAGTCCTGCAAAACAGTTATGTACTTTTCCATTTTGTTGTTCAGTGTATCTGTCTGTCTCTGCTGATGATTAGATAAAAAACATGTTGACACACAGTATTTCCAGTAAATCCTCTGTTCAGCGGAGTCAATTAACCATTATACAAGGTGAAATCCTTTGCAGAAGCAGATTTTCCAATACTGTATCATCAGTTAATCAGAATCTTAGAATCCACAGCTGAATTATACAACAACTTCAGCCCCATTCTCTGCCAACAGGAATTCACTAACATAAGGAGAAGTACATGAGACAGGTGGCATACAGCAGAAATCATTACAAAATAACTTCTGGAACACCATATAGGGCCTACAGGAGAGATTAATGATATATAACAGTGTAATAGTGATCAGCGATGCGTCCTTTAACACTGATCACCATAAAAGGGGTGAAGAGGGCAGTGTACTCGATCCTACTGAAAGGACAGAATAGGCATTAAGAGCGGAGTCTAAAACACTCAGGCCATTGTTTTATTTTCTTTCTCCCATAAGACAAAGAGTGCGAGGGGACCAAACAGGTGAAAATAATTGGCTGTATTTTCCCCACTGGGCCGCCATGCACGACTTGGGCTGCTGAACCTGATGTCCTGACGCCTGCCTGTCTGTCGTATTCAGCCGAGGTGGTCTATTCAGAGTGAGGGACCAGGGGACACACAGCCCAGGGGGTGTGGACATGTGTGTGTGTGTGTGTGTGTGTGTGTGTGTGTTCATGTATGTGTGTTGGTGTGCGAGGGGGAGGGAGGAGGCACTGTGAGCAGCAGAGAATGCTTGGTGATGGGTTACCAAAAACAGAGCACCAGGGGACAATGGGACCCAGGACATTCCTGACATAACCCCAACACACCGGGGAGGAAGTGGAAGGGGGGATTTATTGGTGTCAACGGCCCCTCGCCCCGAGAGGAGAAACGGGTGCCTCTTTTGTCCCCTCTGGCGTTGGAGATGGACTGAATCGAGACGCCTTGCACAGAGAGGACGCCTCTAAACACATACACACATAATCACTCCTTTGAAAGAAGAACCACCAATTAGGGAATGGACATATACGGCTATAGAGGTTTAGACTCAAAGGGGACAGGTTTCTGTGTGTGTGTGTGTGTGTTGTTGCATGCCTGCCTGCATGCACTTGTCAATAGGAACTGAATGTAAAGCGAGAGCCAAATGGGATGCTTTTCAGCTCAGATTGCACAAGGGTTGACCCCATGGGAACACTGCTATGAACTTGTTTGAATCAGAGGGCATTTAGTCTCATTTAGCAATGGTTCATGTTACACTGAAAAAGACCACAATGAACAAGACAATGTAATACTCTAGTAATTGGCTGGACAATTGTCAAGTGAATTTCCCAAAACTTTGTATGTGCCACTTAAGACGTGTCATACTCTCTTGTTGAGTGAAATCCCTTAAACAAAACAGCAAAAACATTGTCTGAACCTTAAGAGCCAGTTTGTGTTATCTTATAACAGAGATTTTCACATTTTCCCAGAAAAGGCCATACCACCCATTATGCCCATTTAATATTATTCAGCTGGTGAGAAGAAACATCCTTTTAGTAATGGGAGGGCTGGTTTTGAATTGCATTGTAATTACTGACCCACCCTGAGCCTCCTTACAGCTTATGCAAACCATATTGAAGATAAATACCCCTTCTGTGAATGGAAATCACTACGGAAAGCTGACCACTGGGCCTGACAAAGAACTTTTTCTCCCTAGATACTTGAGACTTAAACCCTACAGAAAACATCAACACCACATTGACTGAAGGCTATATTTCAGGGTATTGATTTAAAAAATATCAATATACTAGCTCTTACGTAGCTCTCATAGACCAACATTGCTTTTTTATGTTCCTTAACACAAATACAGGTTTACACCTATAACTCAGAATTCCTCCTGGTCAATCCAAAGAAACTATCTATCTTTAAGTATTTACACCTGCAGAGTGCTATATGGATGACAGTCGCCCCAAATCACAGCGTAGAAGCTTTTTATCCCTGGGATCATTCTGCCAGTTTTTCTATACTAGCCTGGTGTCAATTTTGACCATTTTTGAGTGTCTGGATATGGCCTTGATCAATGGTCACCTACTTTGACCTGCTTAGCAAACCCTGGAACAGGTGGAGGAACATGTCAAACTAGATCAACACTGCCATCTAGTGGTGAACATATTGTGTCATCTCTTACAGTAAATGTGGGACAGTGTGACTACACCCTGATCCCAGATAAGCAGTAGGAAGTTGACCTTTTGAGGACTTTTTAAACCAGTTTAAAGGACCGTTAACTTGCACATAATTGGTCTGTCAGGGATCACATGATGCTTTATAATCAGATAAACTGGCTGTTATTTTACCCATTTCCAAATATGTTGATTCACCCACCCTCAATTTAGATGATCAACAGTGTGTCATTCACGTTGGACAGACTAAAAAACTCTGTGTAGTTCTGTATGTAAACTGATTGTAGTTAATCAAAAGTGGAATTAGCATCACTTTCAAGACAATTATGAATGTGTGAAACAAGGCTAAGAGACTAAAGCCATTCTAGCAGCTCTGTGAGGCTGTACTCATCTTAGTTTAGCTTGTTAGCATGCTAACATTTGCTAATTAGCGCTAAACATAAACACAGCTGATGTTTATGTCATTAGTTTTGCAGCTATTTTGTGATAAACCAAAGTATTGGACAAATTGAAATGTTAACCTGATGGTGGCACTAGATGAAAAGTTAGGGGATCACCAAAGTGATTACAATTCAACCTGAGGGGGGCATAATTCTCTGTACCAAATTTCATGGCAACCCAAGAGGAAACGTCAGGTCCAAGGTCTGTGGATATCTGTACCAAACTGTGTACCAATCCATCCAATAGAAGTTGAGATACTTTGACCTGCTGATCAGAGAAAAAGGTCAGGGGATCACCAAAGTCACTAGGATTCCTCCTCTGGGTATCGTGAATGTTATTGAGATATTTAAAGTCTGGACCAAAGTGGTGGTCTGACGTTGCCATACTAAAAGTTATGCTGCCAGCATGGCTAAAAATCAATCAATTACAATCAATTACAAGGCAAAGAACAGGAGTAATTGTGCTCTGGTGGCCTAGGAATTAACTGTGACACTGCAGGACATAAGCTAGCATACACTTAGTATCAACATCTAGGAATCCCAGTTACTTTAGTGTGTTTACTCTTTCCAACTGCCACAAGAGCATCAACTGAATGATCACCCACCAATCAAAACTGGTAATAATTAACATATTTTTGATGTTGATGAATTTAGGCAAGAGGGAAATACTGAAACTATCAACAAAGTTTTCTTCTAATTGATTGCAGATTTATTTGGCCGTTATTTACTATCGGTGTGCTTGGATTGGACCTCCACCATCATCCACTTCCAGCTCACTGGATTACAACTAATTCATAGAGAGGCTCTGTAGCCTTGGGTGGCATTGTTGTGGCAGTACAATTTATTAGCTAATCGACAAGACAGTGCCAGATTCCGCCGCTCATGAATATCAAGGCGGAATGAGAACCAGAACGTAAGCTTTCATTAGAGTGTTTCGGCTCTCTTGCTCTTTCTACATCTTCAGAACACACATAGAGTTCAAATGGGAACTCCCAAGCGCTTCCAGCTGGCAACACTTTGGGATAATGATGCTGGATTCCACACAAATGAAGGGTCTAAATACCACCAGAGAGGTACCTGAACCCCCTCCTCAATGACATGCATACATGTATGTAAAAACACACTTCCAAGCAATCTTTTTTTCTCTGTGGGTTAATCACACATGCACTACACACCAAGTGGCGAAGCCAATTTCCCACAGTCATCCTGGACAGTCGCTGCTGTCAAATGTAGCAGCTAACCCAAAAATAATCTTACAGCAAGTCAACAGTATCCCCCCCACACGTACACACTGAGGCCGGCACACATCCTCCGAGTCTTCAGGAGTGCAGATTGGGTTACTGCAGATTCCTAGCTGTGGCCTCAAGGTATCCTCATTTAAAAACTCTCTGCGGTTGAGTCATCAGTGTGAGCTGGGAAGAGACCACCTTCAGTGGTGTGATGTCAAAATGATGGATGGGACAATAATACTGGCAGAAGAGCTATTGATAGCTCTCTTTCCTTAATGTTGACATGTTGATACCGCACACCCCAAGCAATGGAAGTGTGTGTGTGACACAGAGGGAGACATAGAGAGACTCTAGGCCTGCACACACACACACACACACACACACACACACACATGCATTGCACAAGGACATGCTGGTATTATACCCATTAATATCTCTTCCGTTCCCTCTTAGACCCCAGGTCTTTGAAGTGGAGTGGCAGCTGAGCCCTGAGCGAGTGAGTGTGTGAGAGGATGTATACAATAACGCCAACATGCCGTCCTGACTTAAGATGAGTCGGCAGAGGGAAAGTAAACAGGTGGGGTTCCCCAAGCGGCTGTCGTTATAAACAGGGGGTGTGCTGAGAGGGGCTCAAGCTGTTTATTTTTACATGGGACCTCAATGTCATTTGAAGTGCCCCCAGTGCTCTCTCTTTCTCTCTCTCTCTCTCCTTTTTTCCATTTTCACCAAAACCCTGCCATAACCTTCCCCCCTAACCCCACCCCTACAACCACCCACCCATCCTCTCTGGGGTTCTTGCCAGCAGCAACTAATTATCAGTCGGTTGGGTTCCACCTTGCCCATGTGCTTGGCCCACTTCTCTGCTACTGACTGTAAAGGCATATGGATATGCAGTGTGCTTCATGTTTCTGTACAGTGACACAGAGTTTCAGTGCTGAACTGAAGGGCATCAGCAGGAGTCTGCAGAACTCACAGTGGGAGAAATGTCAGGTGTATGGGAACATGAGAGAGGTGAAATATTGGATACTTTAAGTGGGATTTTGACTTTTGTACTTTTTCATAACATAACTGTACCGCTTACGAATATATTAACTTATGAATGTATTAACAAATGGCTTTAATAATGATTAATACATTTAATTATTGTCTAATGCTTTATAGCTCAGTTAAGAACAACTTTTGGGTTCACAGATTGTGAAAACTGTGTCTGGACCACAAGCCATATATTAACAATTTATTAACATTTACAACTATAGACTTGATAGATTGTTGTAACTTTGTATTAATGTCTTATTAACATGTATTATTGCATATAATTTACTTTGGCTGATGGTTAATTAGAAAGTGAGTAACCCATGAGTATTAATCTATGGTTTAACATACAACATTGTTTTCTCAACAATGGCTCATAACTGATCCATAGAGCATTAGCTCTATAGCATTATTTATTAACCATGAATAAATCAATTTATTATAATGTATAAGTAAAGTATAACTGTAAGGGTGCCTTATTAGAAAGTGATACCAATATAGTTCAGTTAGGATGGTGGCTGTCTTTTTAAAATATCCACAGATTAAATTGTTTAGTTTATCAATAACATCCTTCTGCAATAAAAATTGCACTTGTATAACAATAAAGGTGTAAAAAATGATACCTCTAAAAGGATGACCTTTAGATCAGATATAGAGCAAAGACGTTGGGCAGGAACATTAATCATTGCTGTAACTGCAAGCAGGAAACTTCACCCAGGCAGGCAGTGTGCTCTCCGAACTGAATTGTCTGAGTGTGACTTGTCGAATAAACATGAAAAGGGCCTGTGTGATTACATCAATAGTCTGATCAATTGATTAGTACCAGTTTTTAATGCCAAGTAATAATTTGTCCACATGTTTGAATGTCAACATTGTTAGTTTCTTGGAAGTCCAGATAATGGCATGGCATGTTTAAAGTTGTCCTTTTGTCTCCATATGAACGAGCTAATTGCTCCCTAATATACTTTATAAGGTGTATGTGGTTACGTATTGGTTGAACAGCCTGAAAGTGAAAGTGAAGAGGTCAGAGATAACTGGAGCGTTTTTATATCCCAAAAGATGTTAAAAAGTGTTAATCAGTTGAACTCTGCTATGCATGATGTGCAGACAAGCATTGTTAAAACACCCAGGAAACATTGTGTTACATTCTGGTAAAAATCTTAAAAAGTGTAAGAAGCATTTTTTTGGGAAAACATTTATAAAATGATTCATCACACTTTAAGATTGTTTCCATTTGATCTGACAGTTTGACCATAAAAACATGGTCTTAATATTCTTATTCTTATTAAAGCAACAGCTGTTCTAAAGCGTTTTTTAAAGCTACCAAAGCAAACATCCAGTTTCCAGAGGCTGAAGTACATTTTGAAATCAAAATGATAATACAATATGTGATGTGATCTCTTCAATTCACCAGCACAATAACTGGTAATTACTCAGTTCTTGTACTGGTTAACATATCACAAATCCTGTTGTGTACACACAGGTCCACACTTATCCATTATTTTATTACAGGGCTACAGACCTTTGTCAGAACATTTTGACTCATCAAACACAGGTGTAACTAATAACATTAATGATGGCTGTGTTCCATTTAAGTGTTTTAGTGCCCGCACTCTGTTGTGTTGGCTCACTTGCAAGGCTTACCAGGGCAACCAAATGGAACAGACTATCATTCATGTTATTAGTAACACCTGTGCTTTTCTTGCTGTGACTAGTCTAAATGTCTGCATTAAGAAAGGTCTGACATGGCTTCCAAATAGCCTTGCTTAATCTCCTTTTGTTATGGGGTCTCTTATTGTGAGGACTTCTAATATTATAAAGATAAAAACAATAATGAATTTGGGATAACAGAACGTAAAGTATCAATCTGGGAGCTAAACTGTGTGGGTGGATCCATGGTCAGAAACCTGACGGAGCTTTACAAGTGCTCAGCCACAAGAGGGCGCCCTCCACCCACTGAAAACCAGGTGGTGGGGGGGGGGTTTTCCCTCTGGACAAGGTAAGCATCTCTCCTTGCGCCCAACAGCAGGGGTGCCAAAAAATGAAGCGAGGAAAAAGCCGGAGGCTGACATTTTCTGTCCGCCGCAGGGAACCCAGCGCCGAGAGCCCCGGGCTTTGAACAGACAAACCACTGAGGCTTGTTTTGCAGACAAAATCAGCAGACTGATCCAAGTGCAACAACTCTAAAGGACCGAGGAGAGCTCCCCGCTTGAATCTCATCTGACAGCAAGTGAGTGTGTTGCCTGTTGTTAGTCTTGCTTTCTTTCATTCTGTCTTTAAAGCCGTCCAATCTCCCAGTGGTAACTGGAGAGATAATCTACCTAGATTAGTGCCTGGCTGGCGGGGCTCCTTTATTTCACAGAAATGCTCAAAATTGGCCCTCTATGGAAAGATGCGTGAACATACTGTCACTATGTAAATAGACACAGTACTGTATGTGTGTAGTGAGGGTTATAGCTGACTGCAGAATTTTTCACTTTATTGTCATGTTACTGAACTAAAGACTTGCAGTATTTTGTTCAATTCCAAGAAACTCTGTTGGACCAAATTGTTGAAAGCCTGCTGTGATTGTTCCAATTTCTCCATTTACTGGCCTACTTTCTCAAATGTCTCAGTTTAAACTCAAGCATTTTAATAGAAAACATAGGAAAGCAAATAAGTGTGTCTACAGCGTAATTCCCCACACTGAGAGTTTCAGAGAGTTCATAGTAAAGAGACTAAAAATAAAGACCAGGGAACACTGAAAAAATAAAATTAGAAGGAAGTATTGAAGATTCATTATACTGTTAAGGTTTAAATTTAGGGTCTGATTCCCGTGAGAAAATCGTCAAGAAGGAGAGGAGAATTTCAAATGAAGAATTGGGCTTGGACAAATAAAAGAATAAAGTAATTGGACAGGAGGCCAGAGGAGCAAAATGAGTGATAACAATAAATACAGCCTGATGGCAGATAATGTGCCAGGTTTTCACATGAAAGAACTGCTGTTAATTCTTTACATACTGCACAATAACTCGTCATATATCCTGGCTGGAGTTTGATTGAGTTTAATTGATTTTAGCTTATTTTTGATGAAGCTGGCACCAGTTTTCCCTTTGGTGTTTAAACCCATTAATTGGCAGTGTCTTATTCTTTTTTTTTTTTTTTTTTTTTTCCCTGCCCCATTGCTTCACTGACATCGTTAATTAGTATTGGCTGCAGGTGTGTTCTGATGTAGGCGACACACACACACGACCAGGATTGGGGTTAATGCCTATTATTTTCAATTATCCGCGTGTTTGAATACATATTTAAACGGTCTTTGTTTGACATGAATTACTGAAATAAAAAGCACCAAAAAAAAGCGCCCTCTGTCCCGGGCCGGGCCGGGCCGAGGCCGGCCGGGCTGTTCCCCCCAGAGGATGGTACAGTAAATACAGGAGGAATGTTGATCAGCTTACAGCGGAGCCGGGAGGTGCTCGGGATTTGATCGGCCGTGATGCTCGAATAATGACTCGCCGGTATAGGCAGGCTGCACCTGCAATAACACAGAGAGCAACACGCGGGCTGTCGCCTATAAATTAACGGGAATTGTGAAGCGGCCGTCCTCGCGGCTCTGCTGGACTGGTTTTTACAAATGTAACACATGTTATAATGTACGCATTTACAAAATGAATACTTCTGGTGCTCAGATGTGATTGGCTGAGACAATTTGAAAGTTGTAACAGGCAAACCAAAAAAACGCATTAATGCCTCAAATACAAGTCACCACTTATGTTCTCTGACAGCTGTGTGTAGATAGATGTGAATATTAATATAATACATATTATAATACTATTGGCTACCATTAAAATAGCTGACTTAATTCTAAAGTCACTGTAAACCAGTGACCTCTCCAGTGCGCTTTTACGCACACTCTCTCCTGATAGGCTATATAAAATTACAAACACTCATAATGACAAACCAGATTTAGCTGTTGCTCTTTAACCTACACACTAAGAGAGGGGGCTATAAAGCCATATGAATGCCGTTAATGTGCTGCTGTCATGGCCGAGGGCGCAGGGCCACATTTTCTGTGCCAAAACTAACGAACCACACACACTCACACAATAGACCGCGCTCATGATGCAACCACGAGCCAATAGCATAATATATTTAATTTGATGCTACTTTTATTATTACCTATTAATAAAACCATCAAAACGTCAACATTTTTGGTGCCTTGACGCACAGGCTTACGCTAACAAATCCAGTATGTGTTGGACTATTATTAGGATTAATAAGTTATAACATTCTGCATCTGCCTCTTGTTTCTGTGGGCCCCGGAGCCCCGCTAGGCCTACTCTGTTTCAACAGGTTCAACGTTGTGTTCTCATTACGACCTCCATATGGCTGCCTGTGAACACAGCGAGCCATGGGGCATTTAGAGCAGGCAGCACAGTAAGAATCAGTCCGTAAAGCGGCAGAGGTATTTGTTGTAAAAGTGAGACCAGTTGTTTGAGGGGGGGGGGGGAAATCT
>LKNJ01000989.1:143935-179642 GCA_002120245.1 Maccullochella peelii
CTCTCTCTCTCTCTCTCTCTCTCTCTCTCTCTCTCTCTCTCTCTCTCTCATATACACGGTTGGGAAAATCTGGGTTTGATTTTAATGGGGAGTAGCCTACCCCGGGCTCGCTTTACAACCTATGGATGTACTGGACGGTTTTTCAGTTAGTTTGAGCTTCGGACGCGGATAGGTGCAGTAGTCCACCTCCTCTCGGTGTCCCCTCACTTTTGACTATGTTGCACGTGTTTCTCTTGTCCTTTTTAAATATTTTAACGAGGCGCGTGTGAGAAACACGAGACAGCGTTTGGAGAGGACCATCTCTGACGGAAGAAGCTAATTGGTGTGGATCTCAGGGGACGTCCTTTTTTAATTCAAAGACGGCAACAGTCACGACTTGACACTGGGGTAAGTTTATAACTTGCGGGTCACTGTACCTGTAACCTCACATGCGTTGTGTGTTTTTATGGAGAGCAGATTTCAATTTTTACGCACCACTTATTCTCTTAGGCAATAAGTGAGTGACTCAGCGCTTGCTGTGACGTGCTGTCCATTGTGCAATTTGTTTTAAATGAAGGCAATGACTGTCATTACTTTATTATAGGGCAGCCTGAGCTCGTGTGACTGTAAGTAGGTGTTTGGGTCGCTGAATCAGCGGGGCGCGCTGGATCAGAGCGGCGGACACCACAGACAGGTGTCGGCTTCCTCGGTTTAGGCTACAAGTGGCACGTGGGCACAAAAAAAGAGATTTAAAAACAGCGGAGAGGATTTAATACGAGGTACAAGAGGTGGGCTATACGGAGTCAGTGAGCTTTAATAGCGACTTGGAATCAGAGCCAAGTACGGATGCCAAAGCAAGCAGCGCGCTTCTCGGTTCCCGTCTTCCTCTGCACTTCCCTCGCCAGGTCTCCCAGTGCGTTTGTCACGTCTAATATTTTCCCTTTTCGCTTTGACGCCACCACGTGCATATTGAAAAACATTTGTGTGAATAAAAATATGTTTTCATTATTGAGACTTGATCTCACTGAATTCTGTAGAGCAACTCGGGTTTAAAGAGCTTCTCTTCTCTTCTGTGGTTTATTGAGGATTAAAGTGATGATGAACTTGATTTGACACTGAAGCCCATTGTGGCCAAGGTGTGACAGGAAACAATAGCCTCAACAAAAATGATGAGCTCCACCCTCTTTAAACTCATCTACTCAATACTCACAAGCAGCAACAAGCCTGGAAGTGAAAGTGAGAGTCCCATACAGGTTGCTTATCTTAACTGCTTCAATAGACTTAAAGTATGCCTCTATTGCACACTGAAACAGTGTCAGCCACTTGACCTACTTCTCACTCTCACCGCAAATGATTGGAATCAGTCCATGAAGAAGGCCTCTGAATCCTCACTGTTCACTGAGGTCAGAGAGAAACTAACTAGGGGAAATGTTTGAGTTGAATGTGTCTGGTGAAGCGAGGTGCTGTTCATTTGGAGCGTGGCCATTGCTCCCCTGTTTTTGCAAATTAATCATCATTATTTAATTGCATCACACCCTGCTTCCATCAATAACAGAGTGAGGGAGGTAGAGCCAGGAGCAGCTGAAGGCACATGATGTGGAAGCTAATCCAAAGCAACCTAGTGCAGATTTTTATTCACTCCTGGGTGTGTGTGTGTGTGTGTGCACGCACTTGTAGGTGGTATTTATGAACTCCAGAGGAAAGCGGATGGAGTGAGATGGAGAAAGCTGCAGTAACATAAGCAGATCGTTTTCTTCTGCCTCAAAAAGCAGGATCCATCAGAACTCTTGGCTCCGTCCACCTGAGCGAGTAAAGTCAACACATCCAATATATTTTTCTTCTATGGCCTCAACAGGTTGACGGCAATGCTAGATCTCTCTTTCTGTCAGTCCC
Source organism: Maccullochella peelii (assembly GCA_002120245.1). Classification (NCBI taxonomy): domain Eukaryota; kingdom Metazoa; phylum Chordata; class Actinopteri; order Centrarchiformes; family Percichthyidae; genus Maccullochella; species Maccullochella peelii. The sequence goes on from LKNJ01000989.1 coordinate 145,808, forward strand.
TCCTTTTCTGTTTTTACTGGGTGTAACCATCCATCCTGCCCTTCAGTTGATCTTTTGTCATTTTTAACAATTGACTGAAAGCAGACTGAAAAATTGGCATTAGCAATTTCACAACCATGACCCTGCTGTGAAGTTGTCAATGAACTCGGAGAGCAGAATGATCACTTTTCATTTTACAGCTGTTTGTTAGTCATATCAGGCTCTGGCACCTGATTCCACAGTGAATATAACACTAAGTTGTTTTTTTTTGTTGTTTTTTTTTTGAATGGCAGATTAGTATTGTGATTTAATGCCATGTGGAATTTCACATGTAGGAATGTTATGTTCTTTCCTTCCTGGATGATTTCCATCCCCGACATGAAATTATATTTAGACCTGGAGATGGATGTGGTGTGAAAGTACCCAGACATTCATTATCTCTGCTTTAGAGGTGAGAGTGAAGTCTACAGGCTGTCTTACTACTATCTGAAGTGGCCTTGTGTTTTCTCTGTGAGAAACAAATTGTGTGGGTGTGCTTACCTTTTCTGTTAAAATACCTGTCATTCGGCGGCGTAACACCCAAGATGCCTCTCACGGTGGGAAGATGATCCAGGGGCAAAGATTCACATGCTTCATCCTGCCACTCCCTGCACCCTGCTAGGCCTGCATGTGTCAGCCACACATTTCCTCCAGATGCAGAGGGATATGCGTGTGTGAGGTTCGCATGTGCCCACTTAGTACCTATCAGTATGCTTATCGGACTTCGATACACACAGTAGACATCTTCTGTATTGCAAACTCTGAGTTCTCAGATGTAATGTGCTGACTTTTCCAAAGGAATTACATTTGTTTACTTTGTCAGTGATCAGTTGTTAACTGATTGACAATGGATGGACTGGATGTATGTTTGGCTCTCCCAGTGCTATGACAACCATGTATTCTAGCTGCTAGCTTAGTTCTGCTCATCTCGTTGACAGTTATACGGCATGAGAGGGCAAAGCAACACACTGTTAAAAAAGCAGGCTGCTGCCATCAAGTTGGACCAGCTGTTTGTTAGCATGTTAACCTGTTACACATGACGTCAAAGCTCCCCTAACTTTAACAAAGTACTTATTTTAACCCAAGCCATAATCTATTCCTAAACCTAACAGTGAGATTTTTTTCTGAAATTCTTTTGCGATTTGTCGCAATAGTTTGTCACAAAGTTTTGTGTTCCCTCGCAATATTTTGCGTTACCTCACAATACGTTTTGAATTCCCTCTGATCCATAGAGAGAGGCTGAGCTGTATTATGATAGTATTATATGTTATGTAGTAGACTGCCTCAGTGGTGGCTGGCTCAGGCGCACGACTCAATCACTGCAGCTAGATATAGTAGATAGCTAGTTAACCTAGCTCTCGACACTGTGTTATTATAACACGTGGCTTAACGATGCTTCCTTGGCTAATGTTAATCGGTATGGAGCAATAAAGAGTAGTTACAATACAGCTACCATAACCATATCTATAGCATCATGGATTCAACCACAAATGCAGTCGTATTCCAAGCAATAATCACATTCACAGTCACAGCTTCAACCACTAACTTACAGCCAGGCAGAGCAGCTCCAGTTGTGGTTAAAGTCAGTGGCTGTATACTGTCGGAGCTTGGTCGTTCGATAGGAGTAATGAGCAATAGATACATAATGTAAAGTGTCACATCTCTTTTTTTCTGTAGAATATCTGCAGAGTGTTTTCCTTAAACATGCAATGTAATATAACTGGACGGGGTCAACACACTAACTGTCCCTATGGATCACGGGGAATGCAAAAATTATTGCGAGGGAACGCAAAACTTAATGCGAGGCAAAGGTCAAAGGTCACCCGGTGCATGCTAACATTACCGTTGAGGGAGAATGAGCAGAGGTGGCGAACAAGGGAAGAGGGGAAAGGGAGTTGTCTGATGAGTCACAAGCTTTGGCTTTCTTTACAATGTGTCTTCATGTGTGAGTTTGGGCATATATTGGGAACAAAAACTACTACAGAGCATGTGTTTGTCTGTCAGCAACGTGTGTATTTAAGTGTAATGTACGCAACCGTGCGAGTATTCCAAGCACTTAATAAAATGATTTGTGGTTTTTTCCCCCTGTGAGTTCAAAGCGGGTCCTTGCTTTCGGCTGTGGGGTAGAGGTTGCTCTTGTGCAATGGAAAAAAAAAAAAAAAAAAAGAGACTGTTTTCCTGTTAGGGGGGCTTTTTGGGAAAACCGCGGCTCTGCCTACCGCAGCCAGCCTTCAAAGGGCTTTGAAGGAGTGCTCACCTCTCCTCTCCTTAAATCCTTCCATCCCTCCAAACGAGCTACTTCCTCTCATATACAGGAACACCTCACCTGCCTCTCTCCAACCACCACCGCCATCCAACCACTGTGCTGCAAAGCTGTGGTCAGGGTTATGCTAAGGTCCATGGGAAATGTTCAATCAAGGAGCCCTCAGTCCACCCACACACACTCAAAACAGTGCACTTTGGGAACTTTAACCTCTCAGCAATTTTTGCATGTCTTCATCATCTCGGTTATCCCGCTGCATAGCCTTCATCCAGTGACAAACTTTGAGAAAGAACCTGTGGCTCTGCCCACCATTGCAGGGCTGTGGGTGTCATCCCTTTCTCGGGCTCATCTTGACAGCACATGTAGGGGAAATATTTCCTGTATTTGAAAGCAGATCACAGAGGAAGCTATACATTTTTGAACTATCGTCCTTTCACTCCCAAGTCCATCGCTCTGTCAGTTAAAAATCCAAGACGGAGTACAACTTTTTCCTCCCTCACTCAAGTTCACAGCTATATTTGTGAAATAGTTACTCGGGACTGAAGCCTTTTGGGACCTCCTTAGTAGTTACTTCCCATTGTTTTTGGAGACATCCCAATATCATTTATTTATCCTCAGATGTGACTCAAATCAAATGGGTTTGGGTGATTATCTTTTAAACAGTTGCAAACCTTGCCACTACACTTTAACACGTTTTGTAATTGATTTGGTCTCAGAAGTCATTCTTTTTCTTTTTATTAAAAAAATAATTCTAAGTTTTATGTCAAACACTGGGAGAAAAAAGATACATACATTTGGAAAACTGAAATTCAAATGGTATATTAAAAATCTATCACCTCATATGGTTCATTATTTTTGATTTACTTAAGAAGAAATCTGGCTCATACTCGGCATCATATATGCACTTTGTCAAATTTTTTCTCTTCACTTTTATTATGAAAAACAATCAAGGTACTATAAACTGTAGTTAACAGTTTGTTTGTTTTTTTGTTGCAGCAGAGAACACAACAATGTTTGGATGTTTTGGGACATAAAATCTATGAAAATGAAACAAAGCACCCTTCTTTATTCTACATATCTGTGTTTTGTTTCTCACGAATTAACCCTGTTTAACCTTGAGTCTAGTGAGTCACTGTTGCCCAGAAATTTCTGCCTGTTCAAGTACTTCCCCTCCCTACGCCTCCCATTTTCTCACCAAAAACACTGACCTCACAGAACACTTCATTAACAGAAAAATACACAGCAACTTGTCCTATCAGCATTTTTCTCATGCTTTAGTACTAAAGTGTATATGTGAATAAATACACCGCGCAGTAGCTTAGCACAACTTCCTGTCTGTGAATCTGTGAGAACTAGCCTGACCTCATATTCCACCTAGCGCTGTCTGTCTTCTCTCCTCCTGTTCGGTTCTGGATCAGGTTCTGTTGATTTAAAGAACCGCTGTCGGACTCGGGGCCAGCCGTGTGGGCTGGGCCACAGAAGCTGCTGCATTCCTCTGCTGGGCGTTCTGTCTTTCTCTCTGCAGTGTCTCTTTCTGCCAGATGCAGAGATGGAAAGGCAGAGATTATTTCACTTATGTTTCATGATACTTTTTGGATCATCCTGCTTTGTCTTTAGCCTCACAAGCACTTGAGATGTATTATCGGATTGTTATCCCAGTAACAAATGGCAACTAGCTCAGGTGCAGCAGTTTGCTTTTGATGTAATAGTGAGGTGATGGTGAACAGTTTTGGAATTAGAGTAAAGCAAAAAAAAACTCTGGAAATTTTTCAGGTTAAACCTTCCAGAGACACACACACACAGACCCTCTGAGCAGACATAAGCAGGCTTTAAAAATTTGTCAGTGATCCCCCTGCTAATGACGCCCTCAGCTGTGAGTGTTGACCCCCTCCTGCCCTCGGCCCTCCCTGCTCCTCCTCCCCTCCTCCTCAATCCCTAATGAATGCCAGCTAGGAACTACGAGTACCCTACACCCCCACACACACCACCCACACGGACACTTACACAAACAGCAGGATCGTCATCACCATTGCGGAGACGGCTATCATCAAGTGGAATTCAGGCCACTAATATCTGACCCCTGTTACCTGAAGCCTGTCAGTCATGTTGATTCATCTGGACAGGTTTATTTACCCATTAAATTAGTGTGTGTGTGTGTGTGTGGGTACAGATGGTAAGGATGTGATTAGTGCTGAACCAATTAGTCCATTGACAGAAAATGTATCTCCAAAACCTTTGATAATCGATTGATTAAGTCATTTATTCAAGAACAAATGGCACAAATCTGCAGGTTCCACTTACTCAATATAATTTCTCTGTTTCATATCATATATCTAAAATCCAATATCATTGTGCAACACTTTTTGACATCTTGAGTAAACGCTAAAATAAATCCACAGATTAATCAATAATGAAAAGAATCCTTGATGTGATCTCTGAGCAAGACACACATGAGCTGAAATGTTGTTCAGGAGAAAAGCATCAACAACAGCCTTAAACCATGTGCGATCTGTGTAGAAGGGGATTTCTGACTTTGTTGCTGCTCTCACTGTTCTTTTTATATTCGTACAATGCATCTCTCCATATGAGATGACATGAGATAATGAGAATGGAGATGGCCCTATTAGCCAATTTAAAAAGTCCTCCATGGTTCTGGGCAAATAACCCCACCAGGGATTACTGTACAGCAGGCTGGAGGGACAGCAGGGCACCAGTTTGGGCCTCAGCTTGCTGTCATCCGAGAGAAGCAACCCTCCATTCACTCCCAATCTTAGTGGGGCCACCACGCCAACTCTCTAGAGCAGCGTGAAAGGCTCCCACTTGGGATACAAAGTGGCTCAGCTGTCCCTCTCCTATCTTCACCTCCCGCGGCACCCTCCTCTACACCCAAGCCAAATAAAGCCTCTCAGCGACTTCTGTTTTCCTAATCTGTGAACTCTTGACAGAGGCGCCCACGCTTGAAAGAGAGACAACTCAACATGGGATGATCTCCCGGTGACGGGGAGAAGCTGAAAAAACGTTGCTGAAACCACCAGACCACCCTGTCATCTTCCTGCTCCTGTCTTTCTCTCTCTCTCTGCCTGTCTTTCTGCCTCTCTCTGTCGCTCCCTCTATTCATCACCCACCTCTTTTTAATCTAATTTCCCTTTTTCCCGCCATCATCTACCTTCTCTAATTGGGCTGTCACTGTTTGATTAAAACCATTGAATCCGTTCCAATAGCCAAATGGCCTGAGTAGTCTTTGTGGTGAAGCACAATTTTATATGCAGGGGTTTTCCCCTCTAAAAACCCCATATTTTTTCATCCATTCACATATTGTGTCAATAATACTAATGGGCAAATTATTTAACACGGCAGTAGCTTAGCCACTGGGGATTGTAGCACGCCAATACATTTTCCTTGCCATTAATCCACAGAGGAATGTTGCAGTGATGAATTGGCTATGCAGTTTGTATTTGTCACTGCACTCCAAGCAGCCATTCACTTGGAAATGGCTTAACTGCCACAGGAACCGTTTGTCTTTTAACATACCAGATGGTGGTGGGTTTGTGTGCTGGGGGTCAGATCCAACTTTAAAGGGACAATCTGCGAATCTAAAATGTAAAAAGGGTAGCCAATACCAAAATCAAAACTGAGATTGGAAGCTGATATCACTCCTAAATTGACTGACACGTCTTTTAATACATGGATTAACGCTAATCTTATTCGGAATACTTCCACATTTGGGAAATGTGCTTAACTCTATGTCTGTAAATGCTAAATGTGAAGCTACAGTCGGCAGCATTTCTGTGTGGTATTCATTGTCTTCTTCAGAAAGACGGAGCCATGGGCCTGCAGCTGTTGCTACTTCAACCACATTTAATGAAAGACAATGTCTGCCCCACTGAGGGGAACTTGTGGCTTGTTAAACACACTGAATTTTCTTGCTGAAACAAATTCTTAGTATTTCAAAGGTCAGCCAGCTACACCACTGTGCTGACATCCTGGCAAAGCTTACGGATCCAGAAAAATTTTGTGGAACTGGCTCACATTTAGCAGTTCTTACAACAATATAGAATAAGTGTTAAGTTTTTAATAAAGACCAGATTTTTGCCAGAGCATAGTGTTGTTGGACTGTCTCAGAGAACCATTAACACTTGCTGCAAGGCTAGTATCTATTTCAGAGGGCGTACAGAGTGGAATTAAACAGCCTTGTCACTGTTCTCTCTCTGTTTAACCTACACGCTCATCTGCCAGAGGCGCCTGACAGCACCAGACCCTGGAAGAATCTCCCGGCAGGCCCGGCAGCACACGGGCCGCACCATATTTAGTCATCCAAAGTCGAGACACAGACCAATGCAGTCCTCCACCTTAATCTGTCTCCTCTCTGTTTCTCTCTCTTCATCTCCCCCTCTCTTTTTTATGTCCTTCCCTCAACTCCCTCCCTCCATCTCTGTCACTTTCCCTCTCTCTCCTACTGCTTCCATTCATATCTGTCCTTGCTTACCCTCCCTCATGTCGTTTCAGCTTTATCACTGTCGTACCCCTCGCTGTTTCTCTCCCCCTCATGTGTCCTTCTTTTCCTTCTTACTTACTGAAGTAACAAAACAAGAAAAGAGGACAAACAGACACAAGGAAAGCTCCTTGTGCCTGTTTGTCCTCTTTTCTTGTTTCTTAAGTCAGTCCTGTTTTCCTGCCTGGTTTTCCATCCATCCATTATCTATACCGCTTATCCTCAGAGGGTTGCGGGGGGGGCTGGAGCCTATCCCAGCTGACATCCGGCGAGAGGCGGGGTACAAAAAACAAACTTTTCTAACTTCCTCCCTCAACAACATGCCCATCAGATTTTTAAGTCTAACTAAATCCCTCTCCTCATCTTTTTTTCTTTTTCCTTCACCTGTCATAATTTCTACCCCTTCCTTCTGCTCCTTCCTACCCCCCTTCTTCTCTCTCAGAACCTCCCCACTGTCTCTTTTCTCGGATGAACATGCTGCTGATGGAAGCTGGGCCTGGATGCTAATGAGTTGCTAATTCTATCAGCCGTCTCTCCATGCCCTCCCCAGTGGGTGTCGGGCCCACCAGCAATACCACGGCCAGCCTTTTGATGGAGTGCCTTGGCTGATGAACTCCCGCCTGTGTGCCCACTTTAACCTCCTCGTCCTCAGACACATGTCATTGATCAATGTCCTTATCTGTCCTGGCAAGGCCCACTCTTACTCCAGTCATTTATGAGCAGGCCCATTCCCTGCAATTCATTTTTCATATGTTAAATATTGTAATAGCAGGGGATTATTTTTGTATAATGTTTTCATGCTCAGGTCTTCAAATTTCTCAGTGGCTTCTTCAGAGCTCAGCATGTCAGGAAATATACACTTTATCTCTTGATTCCAAGTATAGTTCAAAATGAAGCAAAAAAAAAAGTGACCAATTTCTAGGATTGACATAAGAAGCAGTTGTACTTCCACTTTGTGACATTTTCTTCCTCACTGTCTTCTTGCGCTGTATAATTACCTCACACTATTTTCCTTTAACACCCAATCTGTGCTTGAGAAGAGGCCAAATGGCTGGGTTTAAGCACTTAAGCACAGACAAGTGGTCCCTATTTACCAGGCCACTGGGCTCTTTTTTGAGGGTTGCTAGCTTTGGACCCCTCACAAAAGAAAAGAACGAAACTTTTGTTTTTCCGGCTCCCCTTAAATCCGTCTGTCTGCCTTCCCGGCTTGACTGAAGTGGATACAGAGGCGGCCTTTTGTTCTACCAAAATGAAGAGGGATGCTGTAGTATAAGAGGGAGAGTGAGGGTAAGAGGAGGTGGGTGTGATTCATTGTAATTTAATAAATACCTCGCAAAAAGGGTTGGGGTGCCTTCTCAACCCCTCAGCTGTCTGTTTTGAAATGGGGCTCTTCTACATTTGACACCCAGGGAAGTAAAAAGGGGATTAGGGAAGGAAAAGCCTCAGGCTATATACATCTCTTTCTCTGTCTTTTTCTTTGCCCCAAAGCTTTCTCTCCCTGTACCCCTCAATCTCTCTCTTTGGGACAGAGAGGCCCCTCGTCTAGCTGTGAGCGTATGAATGATGTCATCCAGGTACCTATTTTGACCTAGAGATTTAGAAAGGCTTGAATGGAGTCTCAGCCTCCGTTCTTCTAATGCAGAGTATAATCCTCAAATAGCTATCACTTTTGGTGAATTTTTCTGGTTCAGTGAATGAACATAATGCCGCCTTCTCTTGGGTCAGCACTGTGTAACAATAGTGTTGCAACGGTTGATTTCCTGTCAAATTCCCACAAAAATCAGTAAGAGCTCAAAAGAAGAGCCATGTCCAGGTATATGAAATAGTTTCCTGTTTTTCAGGACACTCTTAAAGCAGAGGTTTGACCAGGGTCACACGCGGTCCACTGCTTGCAGAATCACCAGGGATTATAGTGCGACTTCTGCCATGCTGCTCAAGCATGACCAGAAGGCTTGGCCAGTTTTGACCTGAATAGAAGTACTGAATGAGAGGCCGGCATTGAAATTCAGGATGCAGTCACTTGCAGCCACTAATGTCTCTCTTTAAATGGTCACATCCTTTCTCTTGGGCCCCTCGTCTAACTGTCTTATCCTTTGACAGGCTTTTAGTCAATGAAAACATTCACTTGTACAGTACAAAAGATCCAGTTTAATTTCCTTTGTAAGGGCACATAATTTGGTTTTGAAGAAGCAAACTTATGTTTTATACAGTAGAATTCGATCAGCGTTACTTTCAATTTTACATCCTATTATGGTAAAAATATGTCTGACATTGACCTTTCTGTTTGTTTCTCTCTCTTACAGGAAGGGCTCCAGTCAGCTTGAAGTGAAGGGTCACTGAGCTCAGACACTCTCCTTCCATTGACTCACAATTATACACACATAGAACACATAGGGGAAAGTCACACACACATAGACACATCTGCACAACAACACATACACATTCACATTTACACACACAGACTCTTGGGTGCACACGCAAAGACTCATCTGTGCATAAACGCAGACACACATTCACACACAGGCCCTCTGAGCAGGATGAGGGAACCCTGGAGGTGCCTGCTGGGCCTGTGCCTCCTGGCATGCTCAGCCTCCACTCACAGTGCCACCAATCCCTTCGCAGGGCAGCAGACCCCTCCAGATCCTTGCTATGACGACGCAGGCGCAGCCCGCCGCTGTATCCCCGAGTTTATCAATGCTGCATTCGGCAAGGAGGTGATGGTGTCCAGCGTTTGTGGCCGGCCTGCGTCCCGTTCCTGTAGTGTGGTGGAGCGAGGCGATGATCGGCCTTCTGTTCGCACGTGCCAAATCTGTGATGCAGCTGACCCTCGCCGTGCCCACCCTGCTTCCTACCTCACTGACCTCAACTCAGCCCACAACCTCACTTGCTGGCAGTCAGAGAATCTCAACACCTCGCCGTACAATGTGACTCTCACCCTTTCACTAGGTAAAAAGTTTGAGATCACCTATGTCAGCCTGCAGTTCTGTTCACCACGACCTGAGTCCCTGGCCATATACAAGAGCATGGACTACGGCAAGACCTGGATGCCCTATCAGTTCTACTCCTCACAGTGCCGCCGCATGTACAATCGGCCCAACAAAGCAACCATTACCAAGCAGAACGAACAGGAGGCTCTATGCACAGATGGCCACACTGACCTCTACCCACTTTCTGGAGGACTCATTGCTTTCAGCACTCTGGATGGACGGCCCTCCGGCAAAGACTTTGACAACAGCCCGGTCCTTCAGGACTGGGTGACTGTCACCGATATCCGTGTGGTCTTCAGCCGGCCCCAGCTACCCCGGGAGCTGGGACTGGGGGCTGGAAGCAACAGCGGTGGGAGGGACGATGACCCCACTGTGGTGACATCAACGCTGCCAACTTATTTCTATGCAGTGGGAGACTTCCAGGTGGGCGGGAGGTGTAAATGCAACGGACATGGCTCACGCTGTCTGAAAGACAAGGAAGGCAAACTGGTGTGTGACTGCAAGCACAGCACAGAGGGACCTGAATGTGACCGCTGCAAGCCCTTTCACTATGACCGTCCGTGGCAGAGGGCCAATGCCCGCGAGGCCAATGAGTGTCTGCGTAAGTCTTTCCCTCTATCTTTCATTCTTTATTTGCTTTTAACATGTTTCAGTTAGTCTGCCGTGGAACATTCTGTAGATTTCTCTTTGCCTGAAAACAATACAGACCATTTCTGAGAACATACATTAAGCACAACAGATTTTCTGAAAGGACACCAAACACAATGTGTTATGTTTAAAAAATCCTGGAACTGAGAAGATGAATACATATGCTTTTTTATTTATCCTTTTTTTATGAACAGTTTTTCAGTGGCCATTATAAAAGAAGCATGCAAATTTAATAGGTTGAAACCCACTCTTTCTTCAGATCTATTCCTTGCTCTGTTGCTTTCCCCTTCCTATGAATCAGGGAGGTATTATTTCCCCAAGACAATCTCCTCAATACATCTCAGAATTCCTAATGAGGGAATAGCATTCGGACAGAAGATTGAACCTTGTTGCACACATATCAGTGCGACTGCCATATATCTGATACAAATATCCCATTCATAATTCAAGGAGTGTATGAAAATTAGGAAGTATTTGAAAATCCAGGTTGTTTATTTCTTTGTTGTCACCACCCATTTAAAGGATATGAAGACAGCAATGTAAAATCAGGCCAACAAATAAGACTCATACACATACGCACAGGGAAAGAGAGAGGGAGATGGAAAAGGAGAGATTTAACTATGATGACCTGTGTTTGACTGTCACATGGGTAATTAAGAATGTGGCCAGAACGGATGGGTTTGTGTTTTTACAGGTGAAGAGTTCTGGTAGCACATAGTGGTTGAGCTTACAACTTTGGCAATGTTTCTCAAACACGAGCCCATCCTTTCCTTACATTTCCCATCAGCCCCTTCTATTTACCGTTCCCCTACAGGGAAACAGGCCTACTTTCAACAAAATCATGTTTTCTGGACTTGTCTATGAAAATACTCTTTTTCACAAGCAAGTCTAAACAGTGGATGACAACAGCTCGAGTCATTGGCACACCGCTACAGCTAAGTCATCCAAGAATGTTATTTGGCAGTGTTTCCCTTTACCTCAAGACATGCTCAGTAAAAGTCATCCAGGCGTGCTCTGAAAGCTTGCCAAGTAAAATTACAGCAATTTCTGTGGCAATTTTTGTTAATGTAAATGGATTACCTTTGTATTGGATTAGACTTTTATATGATAACAGGTTTTTGATGTGATATTTAGCGCATATTAATTTCATGGCTGTACAAAGGTTTTAGACACATGCCATGTTAGCCATGTGTTTTAAGCCGGAATTCGTTCTCTAATATGTGGATGTTTCTTTGGTGGTAATTTTTACAGCATTTCTCTGTTAGTATAAATAGACATAGGTGGAACTTAATTCAGTTCAGTTTTGCTTGTCATAAAAATTTGTTAGCGTAGGAAAATAAAACATATTAGAAACCACTGTCCCCATTTTAACCTTTCTCTATAATGAAATAAAATTACAGCCAGAGAGAAAAAGAACAGGAGCAGAACATTGAAAAACAGTGTATATTTTTCTAACATGTTATAATTGCCCAGTGAGCTGGCCTGAGATCACATTGAACAGTGCCAGATCTGTTTTAAAGGGGACAGAGAGTGACAGAGCCAGAGGAGCAGGGCCATTTTAGCATTACACCGACCAATGAGTCCAGCTTTCCCTCACTCTGTACTCTGAAACCTCCCATGCCAGCACTACCTTACTTTGGCTTCTCATCTATCCTTGACACCCTCACTTACTCAACTGACAGATACAGGCACACACTCACACACATATATACACCTTACCCCTTCTACAACAATATCCTGTAAATCCCTCAGTGTGTTCTTGCTCATACTTTTGCACACACCCTCTTTCAAATGTCCCGTAGCTGTTTCCGAAATGTTACACCCGCTTCTCGTAGATCCCTTCTCAGAGGGATTGATATGTCACTTCTATCCACAATTTCTGGACTAAACAGCCCAGCTGCACTGGCCAACTCTGACATAATCCCAGTGTTGATACAGGGCAGTTATAGCCTATTGCAAGTTGCACGCTATACCTGATCACACATCCGGACATGCCAAAAAGTCAGTCCCAGATGTCCCCAATAGCATGTTCCAAAAGCCTCTTTACAGCTTATTCCGGTAGAAATTGTTCCAAAATATCCTCAAACTAGCAGGAGAGCCACTAAAAAGACTCTCCGGTGTATATTAAAGCCCATTCTTAAAATGTACCCGCCCCTTGTTGATTGCTCTGCTTGCTTTTCTTTCTGACACAGTGCACAAATGGCAGCGGGCTACAGTGCGAGCCCTGAGGCACGCCACTGTGGCAGCGAGGTGTAAGTATTTAGACTGGGCAAGTGTTTAAGAGTGGCAAGTTACAGAGCCAAGGAGTCCCTTAGGTGTCACCAGAGCCTTCATGAGGCCCTCTGGGTGTTTGGGTTGGAGGTTGGGTCTGAGGGGGCCAGGCTGAGGTCATGATCCTTTGTGGGTTGGTGACAAGGTTAAGTTGATGGGGAGATGGTTTGTGGGTAATGAGGAATTCAGTGTGGGCAGATGTAGAGCCAAATCAATAGTTGTTTCACACCCCACGTCTGAGTCCGTCAGTCCTTGAGAAATGATGTGCCTGGTAGCCGATTTCACCACTTTAAACATTATTGTAGATTTTGAAAGGTTTTGCTCTCACTCTTAGCAGTCTTGACTTAAATCTTTAACCTGCATAACAAGAATCTTGTCTCTGACAGGCTGCTTTGATTGTTTGCTGGTCTTACTAAATGTTTGACATGCACTGCACAAAGATTACTGTCTGTGCTCTTGGCAAGCTCATGTACTGTCTCCAGACACAAGCCATGCACACACACGCCCATCTGCCGCCTCCCTCACTATGAATCCTGCCTCAAGACATTGGTTTACAAATCCCTGCTCTAGTAGTCAGAGAGGGCAGCCTCGTAAAGGAGCGTGTCTGTTTGTATTGAGGAAGACATGATGGAAAAAGCTGTGATTTATCTGCTCTGAGTTTGAGCCACAGGACAGAATGAGGAAACAGATGGATAAGAGCTATTTGGTTACTGGTTGTGATGGAGTATTGGCTTTTCTGCTGGCATGGCTGATGCCGTACTATAAATACTTTATGTTGACTTAAAAATGTGAGACGGTGTATCATGCCATAGTAGAGTCTGCCAAAGTCACTGTAGAAGATGAAGAGGCCTCTTGTGGAGTCAATGACAATGTGACATCCTGAGTAGATGATAATTTATGGTGGTGTAGGAGCTCTTTACGCTTGGCCGCGTCTGCAGCCATCTTGGCCCTGTTTGGCTGCGGCATCAAGCTGTTCTATTCTCCAGCGCTTCCTTTCCCTCATTTGGACTCAGCTTGCAGGAAGTCCAGAGTACTGCTCTGGGACGCTACGAGCCCAGGGCCAGACACCATCCATCCCTAATGGACCAGCCAAGCCAGGTCTGTTCCCAGTGTTGTGCCAGGCACACTGGTATGCATTCATAACATTAAATGCAGAGGTCACATGAAGGCTGTTTGAATTTCCATTTGGGCTGATTTGCCAGAAATGCAGGTGAGCTGTGCTTGGTCGCAAAGCCTGCTTTGCTGCGGCATTTAGGTGTGGTGTTGAATATTTTTAATAGTAAATTTGACATATTGAGTCCAGTGGGGAATGAGTGATATGGTATTCTGTTTTTTGCTCAAGAAGAGTTTCCTATGAAATTAAATCAACCAAATAAGTATTCACAGGAGACTCTCATTATACATCAGTCCATGTCATCACCTGAAGGAAATTCCCACAAATTAGTTATTACCTCTAAAAAAGTTATTACCTGTTATATAAAGATGTTATTAGATCATGTCTGCCACACTAATGAATGAGCGGTTGCATTAAAATGTGAATTTTACAGTGGAAGAAGGAAAAGCAGAACAGACAGATATTGAATTTTCAAGCCTTGTCACAAGCCCGCTCAAACCTTTTGTGGGGGCTTGTCGCCTCTGTTTTTTGGAAACTGTTAGCTGGAATTAGGGGGAATTTGACAGATGGGTTTCTTAGGGAGAGCAGTGTGATCCAATAGAGGGGTGTGTGTGTGTGTGTGTGTGTGTGTGTGTGTGTGTGTGTGTGTGTGTGGGTGTATGTGAATGTGTGTGTCAGAGGAAGAGGCCAGCCAGGAACACATGCTCAGGAACAGGGCTCAGAATAAGCCCTCAGATCTGTACAGAGCTATGGAAACTCTGAAGACTACAGAAGCTCAAACTCTCTTTTTTTTTATTTCTGTATTTCTCTCTCTCTTCGTTCCTCTCACCAACAAGGGGCAGATGGTTATTTGATGCTGATTAGAATTTTAAAATAGGCCTCCATCCTTTCACACCATTCCCCCCCCCCCCCCACATCTCCTAGCAAGGCCATCCAGAGGTCAGACCCATGTTCCAGTTGTAGAGCAGATTCGTCAAGACACTTTTTAGGCATGGTGATTGAAAAATGACCTCATTCTTAAACACGCCACACATGAAACCATGGCACGATTTGTGAGTTTGCATGATTTGGATAACATGAACAATGCCACATTTTGTAGTTCCTCAGTTGTAGCATGGAGAGAAACAGGATTTGTGTGCTTTTGTTCTTGCAACACAAAGTTGTTTGGTCTAGGGTAGGGCAAAGTTAACCTCACTAGATTGCTTTGAATTTCCACACTGAACCCTGAGAATCCAGCTTCGCAGCACACAGCAGCCTAAAATTGTCCTCCATGGCCAGCTGAAATTTTGCTGTCTGTCCCTAGAGGGCAACATGGTGTGAAGCTCGGTGAGATGCCAAATATAGATATATAGGTAATGATGAAAAAAGCCAGAGCTGCTGTGATATTGCTGCATGTATGTATGTATGTTCCTACTTTCGCTAATTGACTGAAAGACCCTCCCAGCCCTCCCACCTCCGCCGCCTGTCACTGGAGGCTGACAGGGGAACCAACATTTCAATTACTTACAGCTTGACACACAAATGGGCAGGAGTTGTTTGTGTATGTGTTGAAGGGGGGTTGCTGAGCAAAAGAAAGTGATTTTGAAAAAGAAACCTCCTGTGCTTTCAAATAATCACACAGCCGAGGAATGTTGTTCTAAAATCAACAGCCCTATGAAATGATCCCTCTGGGGTAGTTAGCGTGAGACGCAGGGACTACAGCACGGCGAGGCCAACAAACAAGAGGGGTGTGAGTTTAGTGTGTGTGTGTGTGTGTGTGTGTATTAAGGGCTTTAAGTAACTTCCTTTATCTGGCTGAGACAGTGGGTTTGGTCAGTTTGATTGGTTTGTACTGTTGCTTTGCTCTTTGCTTTTATTTCCTCTGTCAGTATTGCAACTTTGGTCCTTGGCCAACCCACAAGGGACTGATGCTTTTCTCGTTCTATGAAGCCACAGGTTCTCTGGCAAGCAGGGAACATGGTGAAACAAATGTTAAGGACAGCAAAGTGTCAAATAACAGCATTAATGTCAGCTGGGTTAAAACGCTGGATCCTTGGGAAATACTCTGTGGCTGCCTGAGGCCAAGTGTGTGTGTGTGTGTGTGTGTGTGTGTGTGTGTGTGTGTGTGTGTGTGTGTGCATATGCATCTCCTTGCATTTGTGCATGTGTGAGAGCCACATGTAATCTAGTCCCTGTGCCAAAGTAAACTGGTGGAGCTGCAGCGTGCCCACCCGGCTCTCCCAGGCCCCCATCGACTCTCCCACACAGATGGTAGCAATCACCTCCTGAGGTGCCCGTCACCGCCGGCACTCTCTTCCTCTCTATCCATGTGTAACTGACTCTTGTCAAAGATTAACTCTCTGCCTGGATGTTTTCCTGTCTGCTACTTCTTTTTCATTTCTCTTTTTGCTGAAATCAGCCTTTTTTCTTTTCTCATTGAATTATTTGTGTTTTGGTAACAGTTTGCTTCTTTTTATGCTGTTGCAGTCCTCTGTGCTCTATTGCCTGAGAAAATATGTGTTTTTTGGCTGCTGGCCGCTGTTGCTGGTGGCTGCAAGATTCAGAGGCTGTTAAGAGAAAATATATGCCTGTTTGTTAACAATGAGTGCACGACAATCGTTCGGCTCCCTTTGACTGTGGTTTTGTCTGACTGTGGTTGACACGGGCTGTCTAACTGATCAGTTGCTGTCATTGTGTTTGAAATCATGTGTATGTATGTCTGTTGCTGTATGTGAATAGACAGATCCGGTGTGAGTAGTATGAACAAATGTGTAAATGTGGAGCAGTCTATCCTTCGCTCTATGATCATATCGTTATGGACCAGCTCTACTGGGAGCAGCCAACCCAGTTCTGTTTTTCAATCCACAGGTTTAACATCACCCTTACAACTCCAAAGTAGTCTAAAAGGTTGAGCTATTCGTGGAGCTAGAGATACAATAATTATCTTACTTACGTACACTAAATAGTACCATCATGTTCAAATGTAAGTATTATCCTGGTCAGTCTTCAGTGGAGGAATGAGTCAAAATAGACTGAATAAGAGCAAATGTCCTCCTGTGAGGGTGACTGTTGTCAGAAAACAGCACAAGTCATAAAAGAAAGCAGAAAACTAAGCAGTTTGTTTGTATACAAGTTTGACTAGATAAGATAGATAAGACTGATCAATACATGGGTGACAAATTAAAGGGGTTTAATAGTAGTATAATGTCTTCTGTGGCTCTGAAGAGAGCTTCTTAAGGTCTGACAAAAATACCCTGATGATGTCATCAGGGTAATCTCGAATTGGGCTCAGAGACTTTAACATTAACCGAAAGTCCTGGGGTTGAGTTTGAAAGACAATGGCCTTTACCAGGTAGGGAGGGTCTAACAAAATACACCATTGAATTGCATTATGGGAATTGAAGGATCCAAAATTTTTGGAGCTTAACCCACACCAGGGACTAAAAGTCAGAATATCTCAGCTTCTGCTACATCAATTCCTTGTTGTTTTTTTTAAACAAAGTGTCTTAGTAAGGTGCTCAGCCGCAATGAGCTGCCAGAACAGCTTCAGTGCTCATTGTAATAGATTCTCCAAGTCTCTGGAAGTCTGTTAAAGGGATGAATACCATTCTTTCACAGGATATTCCCTCATCTGGTGTTTTGATGATGGTGGTGGTCAAAGTCTCACATTGGTGTTCAGTGAGATCTGTGAAGGCCACAGCATATGATTTACATAATTTGTTTTACTCATAAAACCATTCATTTGGATGAAAACTGGTCAGCTACAAAATGCCAGCTACACAGCAAGTAAGCCAAAATATTCCAAAAATTGGAAAATGAAATCACTGTGGTGGTCATGCAGTGGATTTCATCAAGGTTTTTTGGAAAACCCTAGGTTCTTAATTTCTTCCCCAGCCAACATTTGACCTCTGATTTTACGGCTCAATTCTGGGTCACCCATCATCAACCAAGGACTCTCTTGCTTTCTGTGCATTCACATACAAGCCTGCGTCACAACCTGATCAAAGAAAAACATAAAACATTAGATTTTCCCTTACCATTTCTACTGTCATCTCTGGCCACAGTGACGAATTTACACAGTAGGTTCCATCTGTCATTTCTATTTCTAAACCAGCCCAGGCATTGCATGTATCCCCCAGAGTGGACCTAATGGTTCTGTATGTCAACAGTCATGGCAAAACAAAAATCTGTTTTTACTGATTCGCCATGGTAGTTTGATTGCACAACAGTCGTCTACTTCTGCCCCTGTGCTCAGAACTGCAGGATATTTGCCTGTGGAAAAAAAGACAGCAACCGAGACAGAGAGTGAATGCAAAGGCGGGACAGAGATAACAATGTTTAGATGTGGGGAAGTGAAGTGGACCAGAGGGAGAGAACAGAGCTAAGGACTCAACTCTCCACTAACACCAGGCCCCCCAACCTGGCGACCCTCCAGCCTAATCTCGTTAAAGTCTTTCCCTGCCTGATGCCATCCAGAGAGAGAAAGGGGAGATGGAGGAAAGGATGGACAAGAGAAAGGGTTGGGGAAGAAAACAAGCAAAAAGAGGGAGAGGCAACCAGTGAGAGTATTTGAGATGGGGTCTCATGAAAGTAAGGGGGGGAGGAATTAAGGGGACTCTCAGTTCAAAAGGGCTCCCAAGAGCCTGCTCTTAGCCCACAGTGTGAGGCTAACCGCAGAAACCAGTGGAGTGAGGGGAGGGCTGAGACGTAGTGTCATAAAAGTGAAAGATACGTCTCTATGGAAGAGAAGGAAAGAGCAAGTGGGGCTAAAGTGGCTTTGTTACAAAGAGGTAGAAGCTCCTGCGTACATCATAGCATGGTCCACGTAATGCACGCAGCAGGGCTACAGGAGTTGTAGTTTCCTGTTAGTCCTCAGCTCAGAGTTCTTAAATCTTTGTCCCAGCTTGTTGTCCACAGCTCATTAGAGTCTGCAGACCCAGCAGTGTTTACATCTGTTTAAGTCTCCCTTCTGTTTGACTTTTTTTTGCATCTTTTGTTACTTGATCCTTGTCATGTTGTGAGCGGTTACTACCTCTTGAAGCAGTGTCTCTGGTATGTGGGGGTGCATAAATGTGTGTATATGTGTGTGTTTGTGTACACTGCTTTGGCTCTAATGAGGAGCTAATTAACCGGGTGTTACCCCCGGTGCCCTGAGCAGGTGGCTGGAGCAGCCAGGCGGAACTCGGCCCAAACACACAGACACACACCATACACACACGATGGCAGGAGACCATATAGCAGAGCCTGTTTGGCCAGGCGGGGAAGGCACCCAAGGGGGGCTGCAGCAGGTCTGGACCATGGCCTGGGCCAAGAGGGGAGAGGTGGTGGTGGGAGAGCAGCCCTCCAATTTTCAAGGACCAATTTTAGCCATGGGATTTGGGTTTTCCACAGGCATCCAAAATCAATTGGCTGTGCTTACCGGCTTGGCTTTGGTCGAGCTGAAGGAAAAATGAGGTTAGATTTATCCCTGACATATGGAGGGGAACAGAGAGGCGGTGCACTCCACAAACACACTTGCATTTTATTTGTTGAGCAGTCTTTATGGGCCAATTTGTCATAGCACACTTGACAGACTGGTCTGTGAGCTTGTTCAGAGCACATTTACTTATTGAGGCACCTGTTATGAAAGCTGAAATCTGTCAATCTTACCTTACCGAAAATATTCCCAATTTTTTCCTGCACTTAAAGAAGTAAGCACCACCTAGATCACAAACTGAGATGTGTGCAAACTGTGTAGAGGAAGATATCGGATAAAAACAAAACATTTACTCTAGCAGTTACTCCACCAAAATTTGCATTTGGCAAGTGGTGCGCTATTCTCTACTCTAATATTTTCCTAGGGGTTTCTCGCTCCTCTCCCTCCATCCTCTCCTTTATTTTTGTCTCTGCATCCCTCTGTTTGCCAAGCCTGTAGCTTGTTTGTTGTTTGATTTCCACGACAACATGAGGAACCAGAATTACACATCCTTGATTTGGACACTGATCTATAAAGGAGCTGCGTTCACTCTCTTTGCTTACTTTCCACCATCCACAGAAGTCCTCTCTTTGCCGAAATGTTTTTTCCTCCAACAGATTATTAAGAATTAGTGAGTGTTTTTGCGGAGCACTGGTGTGGCTTTGATGTGTTAATGAATTGAAAAATGGCCTTCAACAGTGTTCAGTTATCCCCGCTGAGCCTAATTTGGGCGAGGGGGGTGCAGCGGTGATGGGGGTTTGTCAGGGTGTGTGTGTGTGTGTGTGTGTGTGTGTGTGTGTGTGTGTGTGTGTGTGTGTGCGCGCGCAAGCACTTCAAAACAAACCCATAAACATTCCAGGATCCTTGGGCAGCTGCAGCTCTGAGCTGAAGTTAACTGCACACAGCATGTACACTATAGAAAACACACACACAGGCACACATACAAACACCTACTTGAGGGCATCAGTGCTTTCTTTCCATCAGTCAATAATCTTGGATCACATTTTCACACAAGTCAGATACTAAATTATTATTTCTGCCAGACAAAAGGTTAGAAGAATTCTCTCATTCTGTCACAAAATATCTGGCTGTTAAAGCCATTCCCAGTCATCACTGCTACACATGCTAAATCATTTAAAGGTTAAATTCTGGAGCTTTCTTTACATTTTCCACACTTGAACATATCCACTCTTATCTCAGACTTTGTTGGCTGATCTTGTTGCACGGCAGTAAATTGAGAAGATGCCGTAAGGGGGCCGTTGGTACTTCAGCTAGGGAGAAAATGTGATCCATCGCTTTCATGTTCTGCTACAAGGTGTTAATGGACGCAAGTGCTCACAGCTGTGTGTGCGTTTGAGAGGCTTGATCATGATCACAGTCCCTTACCTCGTTCACCCCCCAGCAGCCTCAGCCACTCACCAGAGCTGCTGTGTTCTTTGTCACATTCCCCTAAAAAGAAGTTGGACAGGCTGTTTAGTTGTTCACATGCTGCACACACATTAGATACAGGCGCAGCACACATGCACACAGAGAGAACCAATTACATAGTGAGTATGTCATCAATTTGGTGTATTGTTCTTTCAATTAAATAGGGCCCATATCACTGAAGATACAAAGCTTTGAACTTACTTGATTTGCGAGCTTCCCTCAGTGTCCTACATTGCCATGCCATCTTAACACTGCCTACGTATCACCTTTGAACAATTCTCTAGGGTCAAAGGTCAATCCTCATCTTGGGCTTACAAGTTCTTGAGAGCACACCAAAAGATCCAGCAGAGTCTA
This sequence comes from Maccullochella peelii, assembly GCA_002120245.1. Lineage (NCBI taxonomy): Eukaryota > Metazoa > Chordata > Actinopteri > Centrarchiformes > Percichthyidae > Maccullochella > Maccullochella peelii. Next base: position 166,817 of record LKNJ01000989.1, read on the forward strand.
CACAAACAGCGCTGCCTCAATATGGATCCATACATGAAGCATTATTTCATTAAGTGCAGAATTCCATACACATTGGACCGCATAATAACCAGATGGAATTGGGAAACAGTCTGGGAATGTGCTCCCCCTTTTTTCCAGGGTCTGCAACCAGGGAAAACTGGGCCTCTTTCCCAACCTGGTGCCATGCTTCCCTTTCAGTGTGGATGGAGATGCATATTGTTCACTGTTCACTTGGTACTTATTACTTCACATCGGTACTCAAGTGATTCTCCTCCCGTGACCGAGCCACCAGTGTCATTAACGGTCATTTATGATCAACTGCAAGGAGCCCATCTAACATAGCACAGATCGTTGAGCTTAATGCAACTGCAGAACTGACCGTGGCTGCAGCAGCAATGCATGTGTCAGCTAGCGATGATGAGCATAAAACTTTTTCTAGGCTATTCAGCCGTCTGACAAGCAGCTCTGATGGAGTATACTGGCCCCATAATGTTTCTCTCTCTCTCTCTCTCTCTCTCTCTCTCTCTCTCTCTCTCTCTCTCTCTCTCTCTCTCTCTAACACACTGAGAGCATGGAGGGGACAGAAAAGGAGCCCGAACAAGTCAAAATCAATCAATGAAATCAAAATGTAGTTAGCAAATTTAAATGGTTCAGTCAATATTAGATTAGTATTTCTGTAACTGCTTACTGACTAGTCACAGTATTGCACACAAAGCCACACATATACTGTAGACACAAACATAAAAACCTCCCAGTGCTTCAGCCAGTTTCTTTACTTATTCTCCATTGTTGTGTATTCTTTCATTTTAAACATCCATTGTTAGTGTATTTTTCTCAAACACACTCCCTCCACCAGATTCAAGTTAATTAATATCACCTTCTGTTGTGATCCCCTAATAATCCTCCTTTGCCATAACTGTTGACATTTTTGGTCAAACAGCTCTGCCGTTGTTTACCCCTTTCTAATTTATCTGCGGATAACTTTGAAGTGGAACTAAGCTCTGCAGCAGTTGTCTTTGAAGCCATGGCCAAGTCTTCAGGTCCCAGGTCTGACTCTGATTTAACCAGCAGAGGCTCTGGATCAAACTCTGTTACACAAACACGAAGAGTAGGTTTTTCATTAGGCTTCTCAAATGCAAACCCCACATGTAGAGAGTGAATGGAGTTCATGAATAATGTCCGAGCCGATGAATGTGGTCTAATATGGAGGAATCAATGGAAAGACTTGTGAGGCAAAGAGACATAAAGGAATCGGCTGGATTTCAAATGGAACCGCGAGAGACTGCGAAGAGAGATAACCTCACCTCACATGTCCCATATATTGTGCCTCGCTTCATTTAGAAGACAGCTAGCTCGAGCCCATTCCTTTATCTGAATCGGTCTCGCTTTTAATAGATCTTAGGAGTCTTTACTCATCAGTGATTCATGAAATTAATGTCTCTTTCCAGTGATTAATAACTAATGGGCCGAAAGAAGCCGAATTCATTAATTATGAAATGGAGAAAATGAGCTCTGCAAATATCATTTTTGATTGATGAGTTCTGGAATAGCAGCCAAGCACACAGCCACAGTGTAGATTATAAACCACTCACTACTGCCTTACTGGAAAATCTCTCCCTGCTCTATGGGAGTAAGCATATGTTTTGCTGCAATGTGCAGTCCATGTGAACATTTTGTCTAAGCTCACTTACATTTCCACTCTATAAGAATAAATACTGTGCAGATATTGTAACCTTTTATATTTATCCTACTCACGTTCGTTGATGCAATCACGCAACTGATGATGTAAACTTTCCTCCCCCCTCCGCAGCGTGTAACTGCAACCTCCATGCCCGTCGCTGCCGATTTAACATGGAGTTGTATAAGCTGTCAGGGAGGAAGAGCGGAGGGGTCTGCATGAACTGCCGCCACAACACTGCGGGCCGCCACTGCCACTACTGCAAGGAGGGCTTTTACAGAGACATGGCCAGACCGATCACTCACCGACGAGCCTGCAAAGGTAAGAGTCCAACAAAAAAATGTTGCTGTCGTGGGCACTACTTAATGTTGTGAATTTATTTGTCTGTAATTGTTGTTTTTCAAAGTTGTTTTTCAAAGTGGTATTCATGAGATTCTCAACTCACTGTGCTAATTGCTGTGCTGTTTTCTACACTTCACTTGTAAATCAAGCCACATCTGATCTATTTTTACTTGCATTTTCTGTTGATGAGGTTTGAGTGTCTCTAGGTGGCACTCATTTCTTTGTCTTTAAATGGTCGGGATCACTGCTCGTACAGCACTCAGTACCCAGTTCTTCTTCTGCTGTCAGAAACATAAAACGTATATTTCCCATAAAGTATGTTTATGGGAAAGAATTACCAACCACTCTATGTTTACAACAACTAATGTGAATGTTTTCATGAACAAGAATCACTTTTGTGTTATATCAATCAGCATTAGAGTAGCAAAATGAATATTTATTTATATGAAAATGTCAGATTATTACTTGAAGTTCAGTTTGACTTTTCATTTGGCAATATCCTGTGCTAAATGTTTACAAAATGTTCAAACAAAAGCTGATTGAGACGTTCTAACCCTACTAATACCTGTGTAATCATGTCATTTCTGAAAAAGTAAAGTTAGAAACAGACACCATCATGGTAAGTTTCAATCAAAAATAGCAGCATGTCTGACTTGCCATACAATAGCAGAGAGCAATAAATTGACACTATGCCCGAAGCTTTTCTGGCCATCCCACCAAATGTTTCCCCATACCACACACCACATAATATTATCACTTGACCAAGGCATTTCTCATGGAAACATGTATTTTACCCTTTTATTATTTCACATTTGCAGTGAATATTTTTCAACCTGATATTATGCTGGAAGCATTTCTCTCCTCTTGCTGGACTCTTTGCAAAAATAACACCGGTTTCCTGTACTTGTTGCTCAGGAAAATATTCAAATCAATAGCAGAGAGAGAGTTTTTTTATTCTGTTGATCCTGATGAAGGTAAAGAATCACTTCCAGAACAGCATTGGTGAGAGCTTCCAGTGCTCATACCCATGAAGATCTTTTGGTTGAAATTTCATGGCGAGAATCTCCCACTGGCTTCCGCTCAGTTTTCCTTCGGCAGCCGACCCAAGCTGTAACTGAACACCAGGAGGTTAGAAATGGCACGATATTAGTTGCGCTGAGAAGTCGAGCCATTCATCATCTAGTGGCTAAAACTCCACAGTGACTTGGTCACATACCTTAAAACTTAGGTCATTTGACCTGATACTGCACCAAAGCACTGACAGAAAGGGCTCTGCCTCAGTCCTGACAGGAGATCAGCCCTGAGATGTCTGCCCCCATGTGCAAATTGTCCCCTCATCTTCCATTTCCTGCAGTATCTGGGGGTGTGCTGCTCTCACACACACTCAAGCTCCCTGACACTGCAATTTGTCCTTATCAAAGTATAGTGATGGTAAACAGTTTATCTCCTTCCCTCACAAAGACCCCAGATGTGACGGAAATGAAAGTTAATATCCGAAAAGCCTCTGCTGAGCGAGCGGCTGGCTTCATGATTGATCAGAGCAATTCCATCATCATCATCGTTTTTTTTCTTTGCCTCGGCCCTTGCTCACTTTTTTTTCATCTTTCTCCATCTTCTCCATCTCCCAGGATTTTTTTATAACCACCATCTCTTCTGATTTCCCTCTTCATGACTTCAAACCTTTGACCTTCATGAGTGTCCCTGATTTTATTTTTCAGCCCTGCTTTTTGTTCTCCTCCATGTTTTATCTCCATGTGTTAGGGTCAAGATAGAGGTCAGAGGTGCGGTATGGCTGAAGGGAGGGGGTGAGTGTCAAGTCTGAAATGAAGTTACAACAATAAAATACAGGTGTTTTCTAAAGGCGAGACAGGAGTGGGGAGGGCTAGGGGCTGGGCAGGCTCTGAGAGGACGAATAGGCCATGTCTGTTTCTAATAAGACGTGCTCTGTAGATGGGTGTCTATACGCAATGTGGGGAGTATATGAGGAGGAGTGACCACCACTCTCGTGCCTCCACCACCACCACATACCTCCCACGTACACAAAACACACACTCTAGTACTTAGGTCCCAATGCAAAAGTGAGTCTGCGGGGCTCCAGCTCCCCAGTTCAAATGCCCAGGCATCAGCCTCTCCAGGAGCCCTTTACAGTGTCACAAGCATTAAAACAGTCAGCAAAATGAAAGAAACATGGCAATCACCACATGGCCTGGCTGCAGTATATGAGGTCTTCAAAATACAAGGTTTTAATGTGAATCCAAGCCGTACAGCTGGTATCCGTTGACCACAAGGAACATTGATAAAAGGCATTAAAAACGAGGCCATAGCCCACGTGACGCAACGTTGGCCAACACAAACCACGTTGGCTGTATGTCTCAAATCTTTCTGAAGCAGGGTATGAGGATATTTGCTGTGTTACACAATCTAATTCTAGAAGTAATTTTTGGTTAGTAATATAGTACCAGGCCTATAGCAGCATGAAAATGTGTTCCTTGAGGGTGAATAACACCATTTTTGTATCATTAGTATCAAGTTTAGCCAGTACCTGTGAACAGAGTAAAGCCAAAGATTCAACATTTTAATCTCAGATGTCACTGAGAGAGTGGAGCTGTTTTTGTCATCTTCAGTTTAAAAAATTATTTGTATGCTCGATTGAATCATTTGTGCTCACAGTGTGCACACAAGACAAGACTAATGCCATCAAGGAATAAGTAATGCTAAATTGAGAGCACAAATTAATTTGAGTATGAATTTCTAAATTGTGCGCACTATTTTTATTTTTTTTTCTCTCCATGAGACCTCCCAGGCTCCGTAGAAATACACACATTTTATTCTCACAAGTAAATAGCCAGCAACACATAACTGACTGTTTAAAAACCCTGTTTCTAACCAAGGGCACAAATAACACCACGCTCTCCAAATGTGGCGACTGCCAGTAACTGCAGACAAAGCGCAGTCCTCACAAGTACTTTAGCCCATATGGACACACACATGCACAAAGCAACAGGAATCAGTTAAACTGAGCAAACGCCTGTCAAAAGACTACAAATCCCAACACAGTGCCTGTCAGGTCTGCAGGCGCAAAGGCTTGAAAAGTCATCAACCTCTGAGGACATTTTTACTGCTTCTTACTGGCCCGAGCCCCTGCACATAAAACTTCAGAAAAACAGTTCAAGGAGGAGAGCTGGGGGTGGAGATTGACACCACCACCCCCATCCCCATCCTGCTTCTTACTGCCCATTCAGATCTGGCAGTTGCTGGTTGTTTACTGAACAATGTGGACATCGGCAGTAAACTCTGATGTCTTAACGGCCTATGATTGTTTAGAAGGGAAGTGAGAACGTCTAACATTACTCACATTTTGTTCATACTGACCAGATTGAGTTGATAGCTTGTGCTGTTCACTGATCAGCCGGGAAACAATGGCCACATGTCTCAGCAGGCATGACAGACCAACTCCAGACTTGTATCAGACAGATCAAATAGCACCTCATGTGCTTTGAACGCATCATTTCACAGGCAAGAATAAAATATAACTCAAATAAAATCAGTTCAGGAATATTTTATTTTGATATAACTATCTTGTTTACTTTTCAGTTCACAATTTCTTGATCATCATGTTAGGAAAATGTTAATCTATGCAAATGTTACAAGATGCAAGGCTACCTTCTATGGATCAGAGTTTCATATCAGTGTGTTAGTGCACTAATTACCTGGGTTTCATTAGCACATCTATGAGCACAAGAGGGCCGGAGATCCTCAACTGGTCCGTGGACAATATAGTACCTGGTAACAGTGGCAGGAGCTCTGGCTCTGGTTGATGAATGAGGGTGAATATAGAGGTGAAGGATATGTTATGTGGTTGGCACAGAGCAACAGACTGACAGTCCGGAGACCCTTGTTGACTTGACCTCTGACATTCAACTCAGCCCTGCGTCCTACCCTGCCATATGCAGATGTGTATTCCCTTTAGGTCAGTCAGAAACTCTTACCAAGTGTCATCAAAGCTTGAGTTTCCTGGTTGGGCCTGCGTGACTCAAATGGTGGGGATTTTGTACGGACACTGAAGCATCAGATTTACGTCTCTGTGCACAGTTTCAAATAGAGCGCAGCCACTTTGACACCTGTGGACCGGTTGGCCTTGCTGGAAAAGGCAAACATGTTTTCCAAAGATCTGAGCTGCAGTTAATCCCTCCCCACCCTGCCACTAGACACACACGATCACTCTTGGGTCAGTTTCAGCCATTTAAACCCTCCCTTTGCCCAGTCAACAGGTGCTAGGGTCCTCAGGGTCCCCTCTGTTGTAGCAGCTAAAAAATGTCCGGTGCAAATAAACACATTCACAGTTCCGTCAAGTGGTGGGAAGAAACCGTGGCATGTTAGCAGCTGCCTTTCTCTGGCAAGCCCTGTGACAAACTGTTGGGTTACAGGGTTTTTCCCCAAAGTGTAATTTTGGCCTTTCTTGTCTTTTCTTGATAAGCTTGGACAATTACAGCTATTGTGTTACAGTCGAGTCACTCTGAAGTTTGCTTTAGTAATTTTGCACTAGCCTGCGCCTGTTTTCCAAAGAATTTCAGTGAAAACAAGGGGAAAAGGTAGAATGTTCACCTTGCATTTCATGGTTTGTTGTATTTTTGGCAGCATGTCAGTAGATGAGATAGGAAAGGATACTTTTCTGTACTCTAACTTGTTTTACTCTGGAGGGATCACCAATCAGTCACACCCCTGCAGACTGCTCAAGAAGATGTGAAAGTCTTACATTTGTTTTGATATGTCACTGATATGTTTGTCTGGCTGGATTGCTGTGAAATGTTAAGTATGCGTTTATTACTTAAAGAACAAATGTCTGTTTTTAGTAGAGCCAGAGTAGCCACAGTTTGGTTAGATTCACCGCTGTTTATGCTGTTGAGCACACCAGAGGCTCTGTTTGGACTATACTGAAGTGCTGTGTCTCTCACTCTCTCCCTGTTTCTCTCCAATCCTCTCTTTCACTTCTCACTCTCCAATATGTTGCTTCTCCCTCTCCCTGTCATCCTCTCATCTTGTAAAGCTCTCTCAGAAGGCTTCGGACCAACACACCAGCTCTTGTATTTAACAGCTCTTTAAACCAAAAAAAAAAAAGCCTCATGTTGCCTAAGGGGTTTGAATAAATTGCCTAGAACCAGCAAAACTCATAAAAGCTTTGCCAAAGCGAGGTGACCGGAGCATTGCTTGTTGCTGTTGGCATTTGCTGGGCATCGACTGAACTTTCGGGAAGTGATGAAACGGCATAGCGTGTGTCACCACCAAGCAGGCACCAGACTGCACACAGCATTTAGCAGAGCGGAAACAAGCAGAGAGAGGACGGCGCAGTGTGCTTTTCTGGGTCTCCTGACAGCATGCATCATCTGTCATTTTACTCGTCACCACTCTGTCTTCCACTTCACATAGAAATTCTTTCTCATTCGCTGAATTACTCTTCACACAAACAGATGCATATACACAGCGTTCATCCTTGCACAGAAACAGACAGGAAAAGGCTGCCTCACACTGGGACCCTGAAGTCCTGAGCCAAACATTCAGCCCTAATGCATATCTGTTGTCTGTTGGCAAACAGAAGATTACAAGCTTTAACCCAGTACCCTGCAGAGAATCTGTCATATCCAAGGAATAAGCCGGTGTCTTGTGTGTTATTTTGGCAAGACGTCTAATGAATTAATATCTAATATATTCTCTCTCTCTCTCTCTCTCTCTCTCTCTCTCTCTCTCTCTCTCTCTCTCTCTCTCTCTCTTTCTTAAATCACAACCCTCCCTCCCCCATTCACACCTGTCCCCAACCCCCACCCCAGCCTGTGACTGCCACCCTGTGGGCGCAGCAGGCAAGACGTGCAACCAGACCACAGGCCAGTGCCCCTGCAAGGACGGTGTCACTGGCATCACCTGCAACCGCTGCGCCAAGGGCTATCAGCAGAGCCGCTCACCTGTGGCCCCCTGCATCAGTGAGTGACTCGCATAGACAAGCACAGCACAAAAAAATGACACTGATAACTTACACTGTCTTCAGCTTGGTATTTGTATCAGCTTGCCAGTGAGTCACTGCATAAAACTGCAAAACACTGACAAGCTCCATTGTGAAGAACATGATATAACAAAAGGCATCACACATAGGTACAATAGAGTAGTGAAATACACTAAAAGGAGCACATACTCCAACCATGGAGTATAAACGAAAGCACACTTTGCTCTAGCCTAAAGTCATTCTGGCCCTCTGACAGGCACACCCAACCCGCTCTGTGCACTGCATATATACAGTACATGTGTTCTTTGGGTTTGCACTGAAAATGCAATGATAATTTTATAGAGAACAGCCCTAAACATGTGTGCAAACAAGGGACCAGATGCAACATCAGGCTGAACTGATCTTTGTTAAAGTGCAAGTCAATGGAGAGCTGGTAGTGTGAGAACTCAAGACTTGGTTATTGTTTTCCACTTGCAGTGTAACTGTGTATAGTATGTGCGTGTATACTCTACTTGCTGTAGTTTGCATGTCGACTACATCAGGTTTTTAATTTCCTGTGACAAGCGTATATGTGTGCATGTGGGTTATGAAATTTGCCAGTGGCCCGAGACATGCAGGCATGTGTAATAGAGGGCAACTTTCCACCTCACAGCGTGCCAGGCGCTACGGGCACACATTGCACACACTTACAAGACAACCTCCACCAAAGCAAATCGTGCCGTACTGAGCTCTGCCACACTGTGCCACATGCTGCCATGGTGTTTCTCTCACATGGAGCTCGGGAGCAGATGGCGGTTGGGCGAGAAGGAGAAAACAACTGTGGTCATGGATGGCAGACCCCACTCATTTGAGTGCCACTGAACCATCCAGTGAGAACAAGAAGGATTGTGTATGCACATTTGCATGTCCACATTTGGATCCATTACAAATTACGTTAATGACAACTGTATGTGTGCGTGTGTCAGTATGGCCTCTTGGAGGGCATCTTATCTCCTATTGAGGCCCCTGGACCCCAAGACAGAAGACAAGCCCATTAAGCAGCCAATTAGTATGATGGCAGCAACCCTCATCTGAATGATCCTTTCATCATCTGTCTGTCTTCACAAGATGTGGCCATGAGGGCACACAGATTCAAAGTGGCTTCTAGCAGCTGCGCCTGCCTTCACAAAGCTCCGTGCCCTTGTTTGTTTTTGTTGGCGGGGTGTCCATAATTTCAGAGAGACAACTGCTGCTTTTGCCTGAAAACAGCTTTCCAACCCCCACCCCCCCCACCCCACCCCAATCACCATCACCACCACCACCACCACCTCCTGCCAACACACTCCCACTCGCTTGGTTCAAACGCTCAACCTCCAAATCCAATCAAAAGCAGATCCTCTGGGTGGATGCTAAGCCGGCGTTCCAGTAACTCTGTTTACGGTAAAAGCAGAGGGCCTGCTGTTAGCATTAGCATTTGTATTGGAAAGTTGCATACGATTAGAAGAAAAGTCCTGGAGGAATTCCACGAGGCACGTTTTAGAGTAGCCAGCGGGCACAGCGAGGGAGGGCTGCATCTGTCTCAAGACAATCCAACCAAAATTGCCCCCTTGCCATCTGTCCATACATGTAGCAGTGTTAACCCAGCATCTGTTAGGGGAGGACAAGACTAATCTAGTGCAGCCACCTTTCCATTTTAATCAGTGTGCCTCAAAGAATCTACTTCTGTCTCAGATCTATCAAGTGTGCTGACTTTGATGGATTGACTTCTCCAAACTGGATTACTGGGGAGAATTTGTGGTGCATCTACTGAGTCTGACTCGAAACTTAAATTTGGTCCTCTGACCTCCATTATTTCTTCCACTCATACTGTCTCAGGATCTTTCAATGTATTCCTTAAAAATGACAGTGAAACCACCACATTAGTCCGTGGAATGCATGGTTTATTTGAGCCTGTCTTCCCTCTCACCACCAATAAGTATCCCTGTCAGTTTGTCAGTGTTTATCTAGCATGTCTGTCTGCAGTGCCCCATGTGTTTTCATGTGCATAGTTGACATATGTCACAATCCAATCCTACTGTACGACAGCCCTAGTATTTTCTCTTATTGGCTCTATTTCTCCTCAATACTAAGCTTACCTTCTGTTGTGGCTGTATTAATACATTCTCAAAACCTTCCCATACCCACTCTTTGGAATTGCTTTTAATGAATTCAGACATACTTAATTTCTTTGACCACACATGCACTCTTAGCAGGCATACAGCCAAATTTACTTAGATCATACTTGAAAGGTATGGATTTACATTTAACCAGTGAAATAACTTTGTATTTCTTGTGTGTGTTTTCAGAAATCCCAGTGGTCAACCCCACAGCTGTGGTGAGCAGCACAGAGGAACCAGCAGGTTAGTATATGCTCTCTGCACCTCGCCCATAAGCACCGCTGCTTTATGAGAGGAACAAAAACATATTTTTTAATATTTCTGGACTTGAGTTTTAAGGTGTGGTATAAATATTAATGAAGGGTGGGTCCCCCCTTTTTGATGTTCTGCAAAGAAAACGAGTGCACTGGGGCCTGCAGAATTTTTCCATTGTCTTAAAAACCTGTGTCCTTGGCACAGTTTCCCCAACCGCTAACCTCAAGGTAGTGGAGTCTTGCTGTGCTCAAAATTTAGCTGCAGTTTAAAGCCAAGGCCAGCATATAGGCAACAGAGGTGATTGATTAAAGTTTAGCTGGGAGATATAGTGGAAGGGAGAGTTTTGAGGCATGAAAAGAGTGTTGGCAAGTGACTGGGGGGAAATTTGTTCACTCTCTCCCTCTAACTGTCCAATTTAGGCTCCGGTCAATTACCCTGCCCTTATTTTTCATTCTGCGGCTGTTTGATTTGAATGGTGGTGTTGATTTGGAAATGTTGATTCATTAGTAGGTTTATAACATATATCATCACTCAGGCTGCAGATCGTACCCCCCACTTTGCCACTGATACTTTACTGCACTGTTCAGACTATAGTTTTTCAGAGTTTGCTCAGACTATTTTATATCCTTTCTCTTCTACAAATGATATTTTGTCAGAAAGCTCACTGCGAATTACACTTTTGATTTATGGACTTCTTACATCTCAAAGGTTAAATAAAATTTGAGGGTATGAGTTATTGTGTTAAAGGTGTCTATAATGGCTGATACTGACTTCATTTCACAGCAAAATAGTGAAGCTGAAGGCTGTCTTGGCCATGCAGTCAATGAACATTGACTGAACATGTGCCACAACAATGTGTCACAATAGGAAAACCTCCTTTTGAATCTAATGGTATAGAATGAATACACTGGTTTACATTAAAGGAACACTTTGATATTTTGGGAAATATGCTTATTTTCTTTCTTGAGTTTAGATGAGTATATTTATATCACTCTCATGCCTGGACAAAGACTGGAAACTGATATAGGCCAAGAAATAATCCATCACATAAACCCCGTGAAACCACAAATTGTCATTTTTTCACTTTGGTTTTTGTACAGATTAAACAAACGAAATGGAACAGATTTTGTTGCCTTTGGACAGAGCCAGGCTAGCTGCTAAGCTAAGCTAAACAGCTGCTGGCTCATATTTACTGCAGACATGAGAGTGGTATCTATCTTCTCATCCAACTCTCGGTAAGAAAGCAAATAAGCTTATTTCCCAAAATGTCTAAATATTTATTTGAAAGGTAAATGGATATTGACAATAATTTGCAGCTTCTTTTCTCATTTACGACTTCTCTCATTGTGTTTCCCCTCATTACTTGGGCCTTTGAGCCTTTTTGAAAAAACAAAACAAATGCACAGTCCAGCCCTTTCTTGTGTTTACTACTTCCCTGGGAAAATGTTACGGGGTCTAAGAATACAAGAGTTGTTGATCGCCAATTCACCTCAGGCTCTACCAAACACACCAGAGCATTTCCCCCATCTTTCTCCTTCCTAAACTACCATAGAACAAACTTCACCATCTTAAACCCAAGGCCCCAAAATGTTTTTGTGTAAGGGGCGGTGGATGCAATTTGTCCTTGTCATGGCACAGTGAGAGGGGCTCAAGGGAACGAGGGCATCCAAAGCCCCGGAGCCAATTGTGAGTATTTTCAGTGGGCTGGTCTTCTGGGTCAGTGGGCGATTCACAGAGAGCTTTTCCAGGTGAACAGCCAGCAGTAAGTGACTCTTCATGGGAAAACACACACTGTCTCCCAGCCAGAATTTCACCACTGATACCTTTACGCCAGCCACTGTATACCGCACACACAGACACACACAGAATGGCAGGGATCTAATGAAATCCATGCACATCTCATACAAATGCATGCCTGTCACAGTTGCATGCACACTTACATGATAATGATCTGCACATGAAACCACACGTTCACTTACAATGAAAAAGACCTTAAGCAAGCTATTTATATTAACACAGATATTTAACACAATTTATTTAAAGTCTGTGAATAATGTACAATACACACACACACAAATCCATCCACACGTACACCTCTGCACCCTTCCACATCTACACCTCCACTCATCGTTTTTTTTTTTACAGTCACTCTGTCTCTAGGTTATTGGAAGCTGCCATCTGCTCTCTCTTTCTCCCTTTCTTTCCTTTTCTCTCCTCTCTCTGGCTAATAAAATCTCCAGCGCTGTGATATACAGCCAAACCTCCTGGACATTTTTATGGGCTCCTTGGTCCCCTGTTTCTTCCATTGCTCCATCCGTCCTTCCCCAAAAAATGAGCAATGCAACACCCCTACTCTCATGCAACCCAGAAAGTGTAATTTCTCTCTCTCGCGACCATTTTTTTTTTTTTTTTTTTTTTTTT